>VZRN01001507.1:1454410-1464613 GCA_013397935.1 Dasyornis broadbenti | reverse complement strand
AAAAAAAAAAAAAGAAAAAATCAGATCACAACAACTTCATCTTTCAGTGCAAAAGAAATTAATTTGTAATCAAATTCCAAGCGTATCAGCCTGTTGAATGCAAGCCTGTATAAAATATTTTTTTTTTTTTTGGGCACTCAGAGTAGTATCTGGCTCTTGCAGTAGTTCTTGATCTATCAGTTGCCCTTGGTTCTGCAAGGAGAAGGAGTTTGCCAATGGCCATGGAATGTTGTTTGGAGATTAGACCTCTGGGGTTCATCTGATTCATTGCCTAACTTTTGCCAAGCCACATCCTCTCCAAGTGTTCATCAAAAACCACTTCACTGGCCCAGAGGCCCTGCGTGCAGAGCTGCAGTATGGCATATACTCCCAGCTCTCCATACCTGGGACCTTCTCTCTTGACCTCTAATAGACTTTTCCAAGCAGGCATGGCTGCGTTCATCGCCGGAGCCATCACATTCCGCACTGGGACAGAGAGAGCAGTTGGTTGCGTACCTTCCACTCTTGCACTATTTTGGTAAGCTTGCTGTGACACTTATCTATCCAGCAGAGAGCACACTATATATGGCAGCATCTACCAATGCATTCAAGTCTTCCAGCTCATAAAGGAGCAATCTGATCCTATCCCACGGCATCAACAGCCAGTAAGTGTAACTTCTGTCACAACAGCTGACAGACTAAAGCACAAGTAACAGCACACCAGGCAACGGGATCCCCAGCAGGTGCTTTTCCCTGCCAGTTGTTGCACGAAGGGTAGGAATGTTTCCCCAGCCTCAGTGCACTGCCGGTGAGGGAATACTTCCCATCACCCTCAAGAATGAAGCGTGCAGTACGGCTTTGGACGTCAAGCTAAAATAGTTCATTTCAGGGTGGAGTATTAGGTCCCATCCCTCCCCACACGCAAGTAACCCTGAAGAAACCTGAAGCGTGAGGCCCAAGCCAGCTCCAAATTAAGTCAACAAGAGCTCTTCCAGTGACATAACTGGCTCAGACCACAAGTGACCACGAATGCTGACCTCTAGAGACAGGAAGAGTAGATCGACATTTGGTGGTCAGTGACAACCACCCAGGACCAAGCACTAACTCAATATACACAGATACCCTTCTATACATATCCAAATCACGCTCTGCCTGTTTTGACAACTGAGATTCAGTTTCAGTTACTGATAACAAGGAGGTAAATGCAATACAGCATATTAAGTAAAAATAAAACAATCTTTTCTTCAGATCCCCTCTTGGTAAATTTTTCCTGCGAAGTGGAAGGAGCCTAATTTTCACTTCACGTGGGAATTCAAAAGGCATTGCATATTAACACTTCTATTCTATTTTCTTGCCAAAGCTGCCATTTCTCATAAGCTGTATTAAACCCTAGGCTCTGAGTCTGAGAAGATGGTGCTGCTCAGTGCCGTGAAAACAATAAGACCGTGTGTGTGGCTGTGCAGCATCCCCTGCCCTGCTGGAGCTAAGTAAATTATAACCTTCACTACTTTCAGAGGAACAGTCCCAGCTGCAGAGAAATGATTCTTTCAAATGACAATATAAAATGATATAGTCAAGCTGCCCAATTTCATTCCCAGAGAGATTTTCTCTCGGGATGCAATCTGGTTCGAAGTAGAGGGAGTTATCTGAACACTGCATCAGAATACAGAGGATAGAGCTGTCAGCAGTGCTTTCAGCCTCTTGCAGAGAGCATTCCTCAATATACGTGAAAACACTCACACGTAATTATTGAAAAGGAAGGGAGTCACCTCAAATATTTTTCTATGTCCCTGAAAGGCTCCCTGAATGAATAAATATTCTTTTATTATGTTTCAGCTGTTGCCACTGCAGTATGCTCCAAGGGCAGGATTTAAACTCAGGAGGAAGGAGGGAAGCACCCCACCACAAGGAAAATAAAATGCAATTTCCAGTGGACACTATTTGAGCCCTAAGAAACTCAAGGTAGGTGCTCCATCACTGCAATGTCCTGCAAGATGCAGTCCCCAAGCCTGCTATCTATGGCTCAAAACATTAGGAATGCTCTGTGACTGCATCAGGCCTCGGTATCCCAGAAAAGTCTTCATGTTGTCCTACAAAAACCTTCAGTCTAACTGGCATGGCAGTCCTATGCTTTACTTGAAGATAAGATCAAGGAGCTTAGAAAGACAGTAACAGAAATATTCATGGCAATTGCAGAAAATGTTAGGGAGCAATGTAATGTGGACACTGGCTGAAGGAGCCAGTCCCAAGCACCAGGTCAACCGGAAAGAGGCTAAAGGCGACTAACAAAAGCTGCCCAGCAAGAAAGTCCATCTTGCAGCAGAAAAAAACCCACAGCTGATTTGAAGAACTTCAGGTGCTGTTGATGGGGGGGTTTAAAAGAGACTAAACAAAAAAACAGTCTCACAGTAGCTGGTCATGGGAGAGGAGAGAGAAGAAAAAAACCCAAACAATTTTAGGGTTTCTACGCTTGTATGTTTTTACCCTTGGTGTAGACTACCTCTCACCAGGAAGATGATGATCCCTAATTCCATGAACAGGTAGAAAGCCCACTATCCACACACCCAGATTTGCTCTGACTCTTCTACACCACCACAAACACTGTGTCCATCCATCTCTGCCGGTGAGTGATTACCCACCCCACCAGCAGCAGCCAGGCTTCACCAGGCAGCATAGCTCACAGGAGCTGTTTAGCCAGCCCTAGGACATGAAGTCTCAGAGTGCCTATTGCACATGCTGCCCTGAACACATCCCAGCTGGGCTGTTCAGCTGAGAAAGCGTAAGAAGGAACCGGCCCCAGTTGCCTCACACAGCTGAAGGTGATGCTGTACCTCATGGTACTGCAGGGAGAACGCAATGGTCCCTCTTGCTCCTGGGCACCAGCAAATTCCCTGGTGTCACTGCCAACAGGCTGTCCAGCGCTCACACAGGGCAATACTGGCAAAATGAGCTGATAGCAGAGAAGGATACAAGTCAACCAGCTGATCACCTCTCACTCCCTCACTTACACATTCATCAAAATGCTTTTTGAATCAAAAACCTCCTTATAGTCAGTAGGTTTGCTGGAATAATTGGATAACTGCAAACCAACAAAACAGTGTTACAGGTATTTACTAATACCTTCACTGATATTTCATATAAAACATTTTGCAATATAAGGAAGAATATGGAAGAAAAATCCCACACCATAAACCTATATTTAGGAGCCTCTTAGAAGCACCACTTGATTTTAGTTTCCAGCATAAGACACAAAACAAGAGTCTGGGTGCTGCATAGGGTGAATAAAACCAGAGTAAACCAGATTCAAATCAGAAGCCTACTAACTCAGTTAATCCATGCTTATCTTGAGTCACCCTGCTGGAAATGACTACTTGGGCTTGCAACAGCTCTTTTCCAAGAAGAACTCGCTCATCACTTAATCTTCACCAGCCCTGAACATCCAGGAACAGATGAGACCTTTACAGGATGCAAGCGCACAGGTGTAACTGGAGGGGCCATAAGGCACACATTATCAGCAAATGCACCTGAAATATAGAGTCATTTGAAAAGAGAATAGCAAGTTTCTGCTAGCACCCTGGTCATAACCCTTTAAAGCCCGACCTTCTGGGCTTGGCACTTGTCTCTCCATGCCATGGGTGAGTACAGAAGAAGATCTTTTAGCTTTTTTGCCTTGTGAGCATAGCAGGGGGGAAAAAGTGGCAAAGCTTCCCCTGTCAGGTTATTCATGCAATGCAGGCAGCAACAATTAACCCATCCATGATAGCAGTGGGAACAGGCTGAGAAGAGTCTGTTAAAGATGGGAGTGCACCCAAAGCAATGGATCAGCGGGGTGTCCCCTCAGCCAAGAAACAAGACACTGAACATCACTTCCTCTTCCGCTTGCCCAGGTGCTTGTAAAAATGGCAGTTAATTAAGAAAAATACCACAGCCAAAGTGATTTCAGTCTTAAGCTGTTTCCATGACAGAAGAATGTACAAGAAGTTTAAGTGTGACTTCCAGCCAAAGCTTGCACTTCCCACGGGCATAACCAACATCAAGAAATCCAGGTCCTTTCTCACGCTGCCTCAAGTACAAACCATCTTATTTTACCCCAGCACACAAGAATGCTAAGCAGGTCCACTTAAGAATGCATTATTTGCTCTTGGTCATATTCTCCAGTCATCCTGGAAGGCAAATAACATTTGCTTTCTGCAGCACATCAAACTGAATACTCACATTTGATTAGCTAGTTATGGGAGGTATCCTCAGGCTTTCTCTGCTCCTCTGCATTTTAATAATCTCTTTTTAATTTCTGTCTGATAGTTACTTTCACCCCAAGTGTATTAGTACCTCCACACACCTATGTTAATTCCAACACTGCAAGCAGCTGCCCATTCTTCTTTGCTGTCTTGATCTTCCTACACTTTCCATCTCACAGTTGCTGCTGCCCTGTGAAAAGCATGCCCAGTTTGCCATCTTCAGATGACTGGGTATTATGCACCTTACTCCTGCTTCATCCAGGCTGCTTGTTAATGCATAGAAAACTTCACAGAGACACTGTAAATATTCTTTCACACTATACAGCCACATCTCGAGATTTTTCACAGCTTGAGCATAGATCTGCTCAAATTATGTAACCAATCTATTAGTGCCATACAGAAAGCAATTTTTTAATCTTAATTTTCTATCGAATAAAAAACATAATGCTAACCTTGAAATAAAATTATTATTTGTACTTTAATTTTTTTAAGTATGTGAGTACTTTTTTCAGATTTTGCTTTAAGCCCCTGTTGGTGCATGCAATTCCTTGAAGCATTCTTACACTAGACCAGAGGAAAGTAAACTGCATTTAACCCCTGCAGAGTCAATTCTGCACACCAACAATAAACACCCTAAGCCTGCTTCTTCTAATATGCAAAACCCTGACCTCAGATGTATATGCAAGGTTGCCGCTGGCCTTAATGAAGACAGGAGCATATTTAAGAGCAAAATTGGGAATAGAGTCTGGTTTTCTTCAATATTTCATATAACTACTCCACCAGATTCCTAAGAGCCTTTTTATCCAGGCTTCTGTAATGAGCTCTTGCGAGCAACACCTTCCAGTAAACCCCTTTCCCTCTTGACTCCAAATTTCAGAAATCTTAATTTAACTCCGCATATAAACAGCAACTCCAGAGACCATTTCAAATCCCACATAGTCTTGTGATGCTGCTTCACAGCACATCGCTCTTTCACAGCCTTTGCTCATCCATTTGCTGCAGCACACTGAAACAATTCCAGCCAGACATTCAGCTCCCCAAGGGTCGGCCACATAGGAAGCTTTAGGGCACATACCAGAACCATGGGTAAAGCAGGGATTTAGGGCAGCAGCACATGTCATTGCTCTTAGAAAATGATGGAAAACCTTGGCTCAGGTGATCTGGACTGGACTCGGGCGATCAGGTGGACTGGACTATCTCACAAGTCCAGTCCACCTAGAGGGGTAATGTCGCCCTAGGACATTGACAGCAACCAGCAGACACATAGCATAGTCCCTAATGTATGCAAATAACTTCACAGATGCTGAAATTAGGGAAATAATAAACCAAACAAACTGAAAGAGTTAGATGTAATGAAATCTCTTTCGAAAAAGAGGCTCCTCCAAAAGCAGCACTGTTGGATTTACATTCCTTCATGAACCAAATCCATGTTCAGCCTTATTAAGTCCAATTCTACACCTGTGCCAAATGCCCCATTTAAACAATAGAGTCCAGCACAAACTAAGGATAATTAACACAACACGGAGTTTCCTCTTGAAGGCAGTAAGTCCAGGGGGGATGGAGGCAGAAAGCACTGCTGTGGCATGGCAGCACCCCCAGCAGGGTCCTCCTCCCTGCCAGTACCCACGGGGTGACAAGGCTATGGTTACTCGGGGGAGACTGCAGTGCATCCCCACAAACTCCTTGTTTTGGTCTGTGGCACAAAGTCCTGAAGCTCCCCAGCTCTCTGCATTCTGTCTCCTCTCTTGTTGGCTGCAGCCACCCAGGGCTTGGGCAGGGCTCCAGGCAGCTCTCCCAGGCAGCAGTTTCAGCCCCTTGCCCTCTCCCAAGCTCACAGCGAGCACAGTGTCCCAGGACATCCACCTATGTTCTACTCCCCCTGACTCCCGGAAACACTCCCCTCTTTCTAAAACACAGGAATAGCAAAGCTTCACGAGCTCACAGGTGATGGCAAGAAGGCAAGACAGGTTTCTCCCAACAGCAGGGACCAAGGGAAACCCCTGGACATGTCCCAGGCACAGGTGACCACACACAGATCCAGCTCCTGGGCACAGGGGGCAGCACTGACTTTAGGAGGGATTTGGGGTTTAGCAGATGCCTGCTGCTGAGAACACATTTCTGTCGTGTAGAAGGTGGGGCAGTGAGCAAGAGCCCTTCATCACCCAGCACAGCTTTGCTTTCCTGTTTTCTGGGTGCAAGCCTAACAAGAGATAACCTGGGCTGCATTACATTGTAAGTTACTGCAGAGAAGGAAACATGGGTTGTTTTTTATTCCTCCAGCTCCCTGCTGTAGTTTCCATTAAGCACAGAAAAATTCAGCTAGCACAACCATTTCCAATTCAAATGATCCTGCTGTGCCCTCACCAGGACAACTCCCCAAGGAGAAGTTTCACTATTGCTATTGCCGGAGATTGATAACAAGAGAGTAAAAACTGTATTATCCCACTTTTAGGTGTTCAGCCAGATGGTTACCTGAAATTAAAAAGCAACCAACATTCAAAACTCCACCATCTTTTTTCAAAATGCTCATGATCTCTGCATCTGATTTTGCATATGATTCTTGAGATGAAGGTTATTTGAAAGACAGACATTCCAGGAATGGTTGCAAGTGTACAGGTTATCTATGGAGCTGCTTGCACAGGTTAAAAATAGCAGCTGGATAACATGATGCAACACTTCTGTCCAGTTCTCACAAAGGAAAATGCACAGGGCAATGGAAGAAAATTTTAAGGAAGTTATACTGGATTCCACATTTTATTTCATTAGGTACACCAAATCCATGAGACTGGGACACACACCCTTCCACATGGGTGAAGCCAGTACTTGACTACTTGGTTTTTTTTTTTCCAGGAGGTTGAAGCCTCCAACAGCAGCCTCAGTGATTGCATTTCAGCTCTCACAGCAGCCATGTGTAGAAAATGGTGTTGGAGCTCCCTGCACTGATACCAGATGGATGTCCTCAGTGCAGCCACAACACAAATGTGCTTGTTTTCATCACCAAAAAATGTGGATAGAAAATAAACCTCCAGCTCCAAGCACCTCTTCTGGCTTCAGGGTGATGACAAATGCAAGCCATGCAAAGGATAAGTTTTGAAAATAATGATTTTAACTCGTAAATAAATAAGCATGCCAGGGATAATCTGAAACCATTAAAAGGTATCATTAAAAGCAGCTGGATTTCAGGAAAGATCTCACCTGGCATTCAACAGCCTGCTCTACTGAGCACTGGCTTTTCCAGGATGGCTCTTGGTCCTCAAATCTCATCGCACTCCTCAATAATGACATTTTGCGCTGGCCTTTAGCATGTCACTTAGTTTACTTTCTTGAGTTTATCCATCTATAGAATGGGAATAGTCACTTTTAATTTCCTTGCAGAGCTATTATTAGGGTTAATTATCTACTGTTTGTACACTGCTTTGAAAAATGTAGGAGTGCTCTCTCTCCTCTCTTACTTTCTCTATATATAAATATATGATGTCCTATTATCATAACCATCTGTGCCAGTGGGAAATTTTAATTGCTGAGCTAGCTCTTGGGAAAGACCTGCCATTCTGTAATATATAGGTCAGAGGACTTTGTGAACTGTGAAGGTAACAATAACACATTTCAATGGGAAATGCAATGAGACATGAAGTAATGCTAAATTTGGTTCTAGGAGGAAAGTGTTTACTAAAAACCTAGAAGAAAAATCTTTGTGACCCTTCTGCATGAACCGGGTACTAAGGAAAGGACTTACAATCTCTCTTCAGGAAAATATTTATCTTCAACTAAAAAAATTGAGAAAACAGTGACCTGCATTTCAAAATGTAGAGGACGGAATATCCTGAAGGCTAACCTGAAGAGATACATGTGTAAGTAATTCCATTGCTAGAGAGAAATAAGTTGGTCAAAATAAATGGCTTCCCTGGCTCTTGGCATGAAGTGAGCTCATTTCTCAAATGAGAAAAGAAATGAGAGAGGAGAGGAAAGAAATTAAGTCTGAATACATGCTGGAGGTAAAACATTGTAAGGTATAATGTTAAGGGAACAAACAGTAGGGTTTTTGTTTTGCTTTTAGCTTGAAAGAGTAATGGGAAACAGGTATATGTTTTTATAAATATAACCAAAGAAAATATAGAGAGAATGGGTCTATTGTTCAACAAGGCAGGGGGATCACATAACAAGAATCCAGATGGATGAAGCACTCAGTAGTTATTTCCCTACGTGCTCTGTACAAAGGACACAAAAGTATTTAACAAGAGATAAAATTCATGGTTTAGAGAAGCCTGGGGAAAAAAAAAAGAAATTTGAAAGTATAGCCATTTAAACAATGTGCCAAATTCTTTCTATAGCAAACATCTCCTGAAGTCAACGGACTTAAGGGATAAATTTAGCCTACCATTTTACAACTCAGTAAGACCAAATGACATGCACAGAAGGGGTCTAAAGAAACCAAATATACACTAAGACCATAAAACCGCTGTTGAGTAGTCTTGGAGCTCATAGGGAACTAACAAGATAAGAGCAATCTGGAGATAAACAGTTTGTAGAAAAGAGGTATGGTACAGGGATGGGCTAAGACACAGAGTTAGGAAATTCCAATCAAGTGCTTTATTAGAAGAAATAAAATTCACAACATAAACCAGCACAATGCATAAAGAAAAAGTTCAATAAAGAGTGATTTTTCCCAGAGAAACCTAAATGTCTTCCAAATATGAACATGTCTTGGAGGGAATGAATCCTAGATTAATTAAGTAATCTTTACTACTTATTCATATGGGATTAGAAACATACATGGAATAGACAGATTTCAACAATAACCCCACAAAAACAGAGGGAATGGGGAAGTCCTAAGTCATAGTCTACACTCAACTACGACAGTGTAAACCTGGATAACATTCCCCTGCCACCACGGATTTAGCTCAGTGGAGCTGGAAGCCAAGGCTGACGTACACTCCGGAAAAGCACAATTTTGTGTCAAAGGCTGCAGGTTTAGGGGGATGAGGGGATGGGGTAGGAAGACAGGCACAACTAGGGAGATGCCAAGACGATCAGCAAGTTCAGGAAGCATGGGGGCTTTGAGGAAATTTGTTTATAGTTCAGGGAGAGAAGAGGAAGTGAAGACAATTCATGCATAATTGAAAAATAGCAATAGTTAGCAGCAAGGCAGGATCAGGGGGGATAAAATACAATAGATGAAAAGTCCTAAGCAGCTTCAAATAAAGATTTCTACAGGTTATGGTAAAATAGTATCAGACCAAGCTGCCAGGGTGCAGACTCCCTGGCACTTAACCAAACAGCTCCTCTGTTGGCACCCTACCTCGAAATTGCTTTTTATTTGACATTGCCTGCACTGCCTGCAGAGGTACTTTGTAAATAAACCAACTCTAATAACACATCAGCAAGCAAGAGCTCCCTGCAACATCATTATTATTATCCCTGCCCATGGCAGTGCAGTCAAAAAAGATGTGCTTTAAGGTCCCTTCCAACCCATACCATCTTATAACTCTATAATTAAGAACTGTTCACTTCAGGAAACTCCCCATCACACCCAGTACATCCCTCTGCCTCACAAGTTGGACTTAACACACAGAGGAGGGGACTGGTCCTCCACACCGCCCTGGCCTTGGCTTTTAAGGGACACACTGACAGCAAGACCAACACCTGGCATTTCCCAGAGCTAATGCATGACCCGCTCAATAGCTCTAGTAAGTTCCAGGGGATTTCGAAGCCAGGCCAGGACTGCTGCAGTAGCTGCCGATCAAAGGGCCCACAACACAGTCATTTCTGTTTCTCGGAAAAGAAACTACTAGTGCCTGTTGTGTACTTTGTGTTTTTAAAAGGTATCTTACCTTGTCGAGGCAGGATCAGGCAAACAAGTTTATTCAGGCTCACCCATTCTTTACAGAGTTCATGGCCCTTGTGAAAATACCTTCATCCCCCACCCCACTGCTCAGAGGTGACAGGCATTCCCACAGTGCCAGATGATGGGGGGGGGGGGGGGATG
>VZRN01001507.1:1434105-1454401 GCA_013397935.1 Dasyornis broadbenti | reverse complement strand
GGGGGGGGGGGGTATGTGCAGCACGTAGACCCTTAACATGACTTCTCGGGAAGTCCCAGGCCTTCTGGAGAGGCTATTTCCAACTGTTGTATCAGCACCTTGGGGATAAGCCTGGTGCCAAGTGGCTTAATCAGGGATTATCAAAAGCTGGGCTATTCCCCACACCCCTTTTTAGCTGCCTTTCTCCACTCTCAGTAAAGTCCCTGGGACTCCTTCCCCAAGAGCAACCATCAAGCATTTTTGCCAGGACACTGGGCGATGCAGGCCTAGGAACAATGCCAGGTGATGCACTGGGAGACACTGACCACATGCAATTAAGAAATCCCTGCACTATGATACTAAAATCCAGGTCCTTAGGTGGCAGGCAGCCTCAGCACTCGTTGTCCTACCAGTCACATCGCCAAAGGAGCTGCAGGAGGAGGCCACCCCACCCCATCAGTCTTGACATCCTATATCTTTGCAAATTTCCATGGCTCTGGCTGACACCAGGGCCTCTTGCAGGTGACAGGGCTGGGAAAGCAGAGCACTAAGAGGGAATGAAAGTGTTTGGAAATACAATTTTAATAACTTTGAGTCTGTACCAGCATGTATCTTCCAGCGACAGTACATGGACTTTCAGGATGGTGACTGTGCTCTTTTAACCAGCTGCATGGTGTGATGTTTTGAAGTAACTTCATGCATGACACATATTCAGCACCCATTTATGAAGCACAAAAATAGGTAAAAGTGGAGTCAAAACTCATGTATCCTATTTTCACCCCCTCCACTGGTGCTGCAGTGGTGATCTGCTTTTTCCCTTCCCATCCCAATCCTAGTCAGATGTTCTACATGTTAACAGTTTATGTCTAACCCATATGTCTACACCCAGTAGATCTAACTAATCAGAAGTTTTGTGGCTCCAGTTAGGAATGAATTTTTGTGGCTCACCCGTTGTCCCTGCACACCTCAAGTTTCATCCCAGCTAAAGGACAAGATAGAAGGGATATCAAGAGAAAATTAAGGCAACTCAACCACCAGAAGCCAAACTGCTAAAGTTAAAAGCTGCTAAATGCTTTGGACACATTTTGTGTCATCCCAAAGCAGCAGAACCAAGAGCATCTAAAGAAAAACCTATTTTTAGCAGCACTGATACAAACTCAGAAATTAAAATACCAGACTATGGAGCACATCCACTTGGTTTGCAGGCCTATACGGCTACAGCAATTATCTCCATTCAGTTCACTTCTCCACACACTGGAAAAAGGATGGATTTGGAAAGGATGGAAAAATACTGCTTAGAAAGAACAACACTTTTTTCACAATTTTTAAAAACACTTCTGTATATATTATCTCAAAAGGATAGGAAATAGCATTATCATAGACTATGCTAAGTTGTGCCACCTTGTAACACACAATCATTGCCACACAGGACCTGTATGGGGTAGATCAATCACCCAGCAGGGTCTCAGGGACATCAGGGCATCCTGGGACACCATGGCACAGTGGGGACAGCCTACTGCTGCTTCCAAGAGCTTCAGAGCTTTGAAGAAAGAAAGAAATAAAGTACATGGCTAAATGCTTCCCTTCCTTTTGCTGCTTGCACATTGTTAAAGGAGCAACTCCATTTTCACAGCACTTTACAGGTCATGTTGAAGAATTCACATTTATACCCACATTTGCTTTCTATTTTCAAAACCTCTTTTAATTCTTGATAGGATTGGACTGCACAATTGGCATTCCCAACTTTCCTTTGCAATAGGTCATGATTCACAGCAACACTGGCTGCCTGTAACTCTTCACAGCTATGCCTGTAGGCATTTCACATTGAAGCCAGGAAGGTCTGAAGCTTTGGGGAAATTGCAGGGACATTGGGGGAGATGGCTGCCTAGCCCTGGTTTGGGGGAAACATCACCTTCTGGCCAATGTTTACCCTAGAGATGATACATAGGGAACACCAGAGACCACCAGCAGTATGATAATTCCTAATTAGTAACAAATGCAAGTCAGAATGTATGGAATGTACAATGTACAATAATTAGTAACATGTTGCACCACACATGGTATGTGACACTGTCACCCCAGCAACCTCGTGTTTGGTGAAACAGGCACAAGGTTAGTCTTCCCAACACAACAAATAGTTTCAGTTTATGAAATTTATTCGAAGGATGCATCACAATGACAGTCAAGGAACACGCAGGCTGGATGTTACACTTCAGGCAAAAATCCCAAATCACCCCATTACCTTCCATAGCGTGTGGATTTTAAATGAAATCTCAAGATCCAAAATTAGAAGGGAAGCAGAAACCTCATGAAGAGGCCACTCCCTGGGAGAGTTTGGGAGTGCTGCCTTAGACTTCCCTAGGAAGGCGTACATAACTGATGCAGGCAAAAGGCTGCGTCACAGTGTGCCTTGGAAGAATGACTGCAGAAGGGACATGGTTGTGGGAGCATCAGGAGAGGCAGCTGCTGCTATCGCTTCCAGTCAAATGCATGGCAGCTCCTGTTACTGCCGAGCACAGGGGGAGGCACACTCTGACATGTTTTCTGCACCCACTGATAGCTTTTTGACACTGCTCTTCCCTCCACTGTTTACACATTGAAGCAAGAGAGAGGTGCTGGGAAGGGAATTCGCCTGTAGAAATAAATGCCTGTCTTTCAGAAGCCAACCTTCTTATTTTCCTGCAGCACATACATGGGTAAAAATAAGCAATCAGCTTCAAAAACTGTTGAAGCTCTCAAACACTGAATGGATCTGCTGCAACCTTGCTGGGCACCATGCAAAGCTGACCTTTCTCTCCAGGCACCTTTAAAGGAGTGGGAGGAGAGCCATGCAGCAGATACACTGTGGGGTTTGACTACACTGCTCTACAAAAACTACATTAAATATGGGGGGAAGGGTTTTATCGGCTTGTTTTGTGTCACTATCAAAATCAACCTAGACCTGACTTATGGATGAGGAAAGGGAGGAGTGAACATGGAAGAGGGCAGAGACTTGTAGCCAGCCCAGCACCATCCTATCAAGGAACACAGGATTATCTGACTTGAGATACAGCCTCTACTTGAGGAAAAGCAAGACAGAGAGGAAAAATAATTCCCATGGAGTTCAGCTGGTGCAGGGTCACAGAAGAGGAGGACTGGACTGAGTCTCCAGAACTCACTTCACACAGGAATTCAGCCAGTGCTTCTGTCACAGGAACATTATTCATTCCTTCCTGCTTCCCTTGTCTTTTTTGACAGATCACAAACCCAACATCTACAATGACTAAAGAAGCAATTATGGTCACGTCATTGAGACACTGCAAGGACAGAACTATTCTGAATCCACAGTACACCCTCACTGCTTGCTGGCAATTGTATTTGCTACAGGCCTGGCTCTGTATCAGCTCACACCCCACAAGAGGGTGGAGCAGCACTGCCTCAGGTACCAGCAACACCTTGCAAACAAACCATGGAGCCAGGTTTTCAAATGCGGGCAGCACAGTATCATTTGCCAAACCCATGCAACTAACAACTGCCTATTTTCCTTTGAGGCATATCAACAGCTGGCCCCACTGAAGAAGTGATCTAAGACATCTGCTACCCATGTTTTGGGGCGGTGCTGAGTCAGTATGAAAGCCACTCACAGCAGTGATCCTG
The DNA here is from genome assembly GCA_013397935.1 of Dasyornis broadbenti. Classification (NCBI taxonomy): domain Eukaryota; kingdom Metazoa; phylum Chordata; class Aves; order Passeriformes; family Dasyornithidae; genus Dasyornis; species Dasyornis broadbenti. Next base: position 1,450,786 of record VZRN01001507.1, on the reverse strand, counting down.
AGCAACCAAAACTGAAATTCAATTTAGTTGGACAAACAGATCTCTTAATTTCCACAGTGCTGCTGGCTAGCAGGCAGCAATCAATCAAATACAAATACGGGCATTTAAATTTCAGTCAAATTCAGGTTCTTACAATGCAAACACACGTACCTTCACCCAGGCACATGTACCTTCCACAGAGGAGTGATGATATATTGCAAGGGAAGAGTCTGTCTGTGTTGCTTCAGGAACAGGTATTGATCCTGAAACCCAAATGGCATCTTCTCAGGAGAGTAAGGTTATTCCCCCTTGTCCATGTATTTTTTTTTCCTGGATAGATGTCTTGGCCTGAAATGTTCAGATTCCAGGTGTCTTTCGAGGTTCAGTGCATGTGTGCAAGAATAGAAAGTGCAGTGTCCTGTGTTCCCACAGTATGCTAAGTGCTACTCCTGCAGGGATCCACCCTTCTTTGCCACTTCCTTTAACTCTTACTTTCTCCCAAGGAACTGCTCACATGTGTGCAGGACAACACACAATGCATAAATCTCCCCTCAGTTTCCTCCAAGCTTAAGCATTAACTTCGCACAAGTCAGAAAACATGTTTGGCTTTTTATTACTTTTATTTAAAGACCATAAATCCCTCTTTCCTTCTCTGGAGAAGCCAACAGGACTTGTTAAGCCTTCTGGTTCCCTCTGCTGCCATAAAAAGGTGCAGAGTTTCCGAATGTGACCAGCTGCTGCACAGAGGCCCTGCTAGTCTTGGAATACATCCAGAGTTCATGGACCTCCTTGAGAGACCCTCCTATGGGACAGTGCAAGCCTCCCAGCACCGCCGAGCTAGGGAACATGGTGCTGACCAGCAAAGGGCACCTCTGAGCAGAGAGGCTTCCAAAGACCCCCTTCTTGGTTCTTTGGAAACAACAGGCTTCAGAACTGACTGGCTACACAGTGCAGAGGGCTGAAAAAAGTGGTCTGGCTCTGCAAGGGAGATCAAGAAGTCAGAGCACTTAAGCGCTTGCTTTCTACTAGGCTTCCATCAAAACCAGGCATCCTGCTCATAGAGACAGAGAGCTAGACACCAACAGAGCATCTCCTTACCAGCCCATCAGCATCCCCAGACTCACAGCTAAGAAAAAGGGGTGCACAGAGACCCCAACTCTCCAGAATCCCTGCACGATTTCCACCTGGCAGAGCCCAGGGCTGGTGCAGGGCAGTAAGCCAGGTCGGGCATGTCAGGAGATGTACCATTTCCATATGCAAAGGCAGTACCTACCCCTACTTTACATCCCTTCCAGCTTCCCAAGAGTCAGGGAAAAGGCTCCCACAGTTAGGCAGCTGATGTTGCATCAAAATGAGTGGCATCAAACTCCCTCCACAGATAGTTACAGCTGCCCTTGCCATTGGTGCTCTCCTGCATGAACAGTGAAGTGACAGCAAACCTCAACATCTCCAGACTGAAATAGCTGCACAAGGTTGGCTCGTATACGCTCTGGGGAGGTGGTGTTTCCCAACACTACATTTACACATGTAAAACAGAGGCAAATTGGCACTAGCTGACAGCTTATCCAGCACCCTGAGGCAGCAAGACTGCCTGAAATTACTCCCCGTCGTAAAATTGCCTGCATTCACTGGGAGAAGGCGTTGGGCAAACTGATGGCAATGGGCTGTAGAGTATTTGCTATATCTGGATACTCTCCTTAAGCTGCCCTCAAAAATGGGTGGCATGCTAAAGCAGTGACATAGTACATGCTAATGTCCCCACCAACCACTCATTTCAAGTGTGTGTGTTGTATAGACAGCTTCCATTGACAGTTTCTATCAACAGCTTCCATTAACAGCAGTGCTTCAGACACAAAGGCTGGTATCACTGAAAATTGTCTCAGGAGGGAAGAATTATACAAAAGTTCAAATATAAGATGCTTTTCTCTAACAAGCACACTTTGGAAATAGAAACCACATTAAAACACGGTGATTAACACAAGTACATACATCTAGGTCAGCTCTCAATAACTCAAGAACATACCAGGTCACAGACTTACCTGGTGAATGAGTTTTTTCTTTTCTCCATTTTTTTTTTTTAAACACAGTTATATTGACTTCCATGCATCCTTGCCACTCCTCTATCACTATATCTGCCTGATGATGTATTTACCTAAATGAAACTGAAGACACTTTCTCTCACAATAATGACAAGACTAAGAAGGATCATTGTAGCATACCATCAGATATTAGACACAGAAATTTCGGGAAAGTTTACAGTAATACTTGAGGCCATGAAACTAAATTGTGTTTTCATTACCAGCTGTGGAGTTTTAGGCTTGGACCTGATGCTCAAAGTCTACAGACAGAGTAAGGGAAAAATCAGTCACTATTTCCATCCTTCTCTGTAATTTGAAACCACTGAGACATATCTCAGAGTATAAATCACACAGCTCCATAAATAAAATAAATCATTATTTTTGTATTCTTTGGAAGAAAACTGACACCAAATTAATGTAGCAAATCCAAGAAAAAATAAGCCTGGCCCACAGCCCAAGCACATAAGAAGCTCCCCCTTGTTCCCAGGGAGGAAGCTTCACCACCATCATCAGTTCGCCATTCCCTTGGGGACTTATGTCTACAGGTAGTCTACAGTACACTAAATGTCTGTCTGTACACAGCACCTTCAGGCAGAGGTAAGTGTTTATTAACAGAAAGTGCTACTGGCAAAATTCTTCCAAATCCCCATGAAAGAGTGAGCTCCTCTTTTCAGGTAAATAAATAGGAAATCTTCCCAGTAAGTCCCAGTCCCAAGTTCACATCACACAGATACCTACGACTGCTTCTCTTTGCTACTTGCAGTGTCCCACTTCTTAAATGCTCACTGTCCCTTGTTTGAACTGAAGGGATGACCTCTCCCTGGCACAGTCTTTTTTAAAGAAAAGCTGCTACATACATATTTAAAAGCAAGTAACCCGCTATCAGAAAATACTTTGTTTTGTATAAGCCAATTATCCTCTGCGGTAAAAAGATCAGATAAACACAGTTTTGAAAGTGTGTGGTTAGAAAATGATTAAATGTATCATTTTGGCTCTTTTATAACAAATTAAAAGATGAAATGGAAGAATTCTTTCCTTTCATATCACTAAAGAAATCTTCCAAATCCTGACAATGAAAACTGTCACTTAAAATCTCTTCATAAACATCCTATTCAGTTTGAAAGTGGGGGACAAAAGTGCATGATAAAGTACTTTGAGAAATGTATTGCCTCTCTTCTCCATCCTGCCTCCCACCCATAGTACATAGCAAAGAATGCAGGAAAACACACTGGAATCCACAAATATAAAACCAAGGAGAGCTTTCCCTGCCAAAGACATTAGGATCCTTGGGGGTGCCTATAAACCACCATTACAGGACCAAAGCTGCAGTTCCTGGAAGTCTGTCTTCTGTACATGACATGATGCGTGACTGTTCGGGGAGTTTACAAGAAATAGGAATAAGCACATGCAGATGCATTTATCAAAATCCTTGCAAAATGGGAAGTTGCATTTATTACCTAGTTTCTAAAAAACATGAGATTTGCATGGTTGCACATGCCTGCCAGTTCCTCCACCATGCCCCAGCAACCTTCCAGCTCAGGAGCAGATTTCCACCCCTCTGGATAATGACTACAGCACAAGGGATGGCCACTGACAACTCCAAGTGTTATGAAAACCGGAGATTTAGGACAGACTGTATCAGTTTCCCCCATGAAAGGGAAGGTTGGCAGCAAACTGATGTTTTGTCAGGCGTTGGAGAAGCAACACAGGAGTGTGTTGAATGACACAAAGATAGAAACAGCATTCATCAACCCAACCCGAACATGTAGCTATCCTCTAGCCCTGGGTTTTGGCCACAATTGAATGAAGTGTGGAGTCTACTCGCTGTCCGAGCAGTCCATCTTGCCTCAAACCTTGCTCAGCCTTCCCCCCCAGGGCCTTCTCCCCACACCTTGCCTGGATATCACACAAGGGGCCACCGGGTGCTTTTCTCAGTGAGATCAAACCTTTCCCTTAGGGTACAGCACTCAGTCAAGCACCACCAGCCTCTCAGACAAATCCAGTAATGTCACGAAGATGATAGACCCCCATCAAGACCTCAGTCTTGTTATCCACAGTCCCATGGGGAAAGACATGCAGACAAAGCCCTGAAGCCCACAGCCCCTCCATGGCACTTCTCCCCCAGGTCAGTCCCCACAGCTGTCACAAAACGTGGCTCTAAGAAAGCAGAGCACCAGCCTCTGGCGAGTCACTGCGTGATGAACAGGGAAACCCACTCCCATAACTTTCAATTAATGAAGCACATTTTTTCATTTTTCTGCAGATCATCCCAGAAGAGTGAGGGCAATCTCCTTGGATGAAGGAAGTTGAGCTCAAATGCCTGAATCCAATTTTAACAGAAATTGTTTGCAGCACTTAACTGCATGAAAGTCACAATTAATTGTGCTACAGTATCAGTAAACACACTAGTTACATCATTAGAACCCATTATTTTCCCTCCAAGAAATTACATTACTACATTATTGATGCAACAATCCAGTGTAAAGAAATGGTGCTTTGCATCCTTCTTTCTGCTTTAAGTTCACAATGCTATAGCCCTGGTACCAAATTTAGCGAGGGTTGTTTTGGTTGGATTTTTTTTTCCAGTAGTTCAAAAACTCCAGTTAACAACATAAAAAACAGCTGCAGAAGTTAAAACACCTGTCCCTAATCAACTGCGAAGGCTTGGGTTTCTATTTGATACAACTCAAAATTACAGCTATTTCTAAATACTCTACTTCGACAGTGAATATTTTTACTTCATCTGGACAGACTATTTTCAGAAAGGCATTCGAGAGAGATTATGCCAGAAAGCAGTAAATTAGCAAGCAAGCTGCTTATGTAAATACTGAACTTCTTTGAACTTACAGGGAAAGAAAAGGCGCAGTATCCAGAAGGTCACCACTCCTAATAAAGAGAGCCCATATGAAACTCAGGGAAGGAAGAGTTGCCCATGTCAAAACAGCAAAAGAAAAGCTAGAGAAGTTATCATGAAAGGAGCTCAGAACAGTAGAACATTCAGTCCTGCGGCTCTTACTCATTCACAGGACGGCTCTTACTCATTCACAGGACTACTAAAAGCAATAAAGGTTATTCCTGTGATACTGCGCTGCAGCACAAAGGGCAGCAACACCTACCACATCTTGTGCAATGCTGCAAAGGCTGGCCAAGCAAAGCTTTGGCTAAAACACAAACCAATACTTCCTCTGCAATTATTAATATAGGGTTAATATAATCTTTAGAAACAGCCTCCATGTGCATAAGCCCAGCACATTGTTTCCAGTCACTCCTTTGCAATTATACAGTTCCACACACCCCCTCCACGTGCTGGGAAAAGGAGAGGGGTCTTTAGAGTAACTTCAAATTTAACTCTTTCAGTCTTGCATCCTGGCTCTCTGCAAAAAATTCAGCAGCTGCTCAGTTCCCATTTTGCCACTCAGTCCCTTACATGGTGCAATCACAGCTTCCCCAGGTGCTTTCTTCCAGGACCAAATAACACCACTCTGGCTGACTATCACTGTACAGAAACAGTCTGCTTGGGCCCCCCACCCCCAATTTCATTATCTTTTCTGCTGTTTGTTCTGTTCTTTCTCTTTCTGGAAATCAGCCTATGAAACTGAACTAATTACTCCAAGCTCAGAGAATGTTTTATGTGGGGTGCTGAATTGTTCTCATTTTTCCTTATGCCATGGCCAACATCTGGATTTAAATATCAACTACTACTTCTGCGCATCAGTGCAATGCAAACAGCACTGCAAACCTCTAAATGAACAAAGATCAGAACTCATCCCAATGACACTTCTCCAGTCACAGTCAAGGGACGAAGTAAACCAACAAGTTTTCTTAACACCTCTTCCCTCTAAGTGTGTCCTTGCCCCCACACAGGATGCTTCCCAGGGACTCATCCAACTCAGACCCTACCACACCCTACAGACCCCAGTGTGTGCACTCCACCTTCTTACTCCAGCCAGGAATGTCTTAACACCACTGTCAGAGAAGTAAGCAACATGGATTACACAAACAGTCAATGGTACAGGTCTAAATCTGCTCAGCAGCCAGCTTTGTATCCAGTTTTGCAGTTTGGGTGTTTTTGCACTGTTTGCATGAGAAGCAGCTATTAAACAGGCAGCAGTCTGGTTCCAGGTAAACTTCCAGGGAGTCCCAAAACACAGCCCTAGGCTGGGCAAATCAGAGCCATCTAATCTCAGGGACTGAGAAGGGTGGGGATAAAGGTGACAGGGTCCCATCCAAAGGAAAACCTTGCCTTGCCTCCTCACTCAGAATGAAAGTAGTCACCTGCAATGGTGGCTGATGCCCGAGCATTCAGGGCCAGCCCCAAACCTTAGAAAACACTTGGTGACTCACCAGCTCCTGCCTCACCTCTCACAAAGTCTGTAATTAGAACCTCACCAGCCCTGATAACGCAGTGTTCTCCCACTCATCTGATAACTCGAGTCCCTCCACAACCATCTTGTGCCCTTCTCTCCCCATGACATCCCTGGTCAGAAGAGGCAGAGTCAGCAGACATCAAGATTCCCATCTGCTCTGGTGGTTTGAGGGCTCTCATCACTGCAGGTCTCCTTATAAAACCTGCCAATTATCCCACACATAGGCAGCTTCTATGTGCTGAAGAGAGGTGACAGCCCATATCCTTCCTGAAGATCAGTTAGACTATCTGTATGCTTAAGGGGGAATGAGTTTTGGCTAGGGTGTTTTTCTCTTGTTGTATTTTATCTTGCTTTAGAAGTGTTCAGCCACCACAGTTTAACTGCTGGTGTGTGTCAGACAGACAGCGTCACTGACTTACTTATCTTGGCTCCCAGCACTCTGCTGCAAGAACACTGCTACCTAAGTTCAGCACCCTTTGCATTACACAGGTGTTTTTGTCATTCCCCCATTTAAACCTGTAAAATCTTTTTAACTACTCCTTGTCCTCCTCATCATTTACCAAACATGCTCTCTAAGATGGAAGCAAGGCACATATGCATTCACACAGGCATGTATTTTTCACTGAAAAGAGTCTGCACATTGCTGGTGTCTGTCCCTGCACTCAGCCAGTTTGCAAAACTGTTTTCATTCTCCAAAAACATTTGATGCACAATTCTTTTGTGAGCACACTGGTATAAAGAAGAACCAGTTAATAGGTAAAGCACAACAGCAAAGCAACAGCAGGCCCTGAGAGCATGCCAGATAATTAAACTGAACCTCTTATTTTTAAAATCTAATTTACTTTTGAAAACCTACACTGCTGGACTATTTTTAGAATTTTTCTTATGTGGGCCAGCGGAAATAGGCTAGAGCCAGGTAACACAAGGCCTCACAAGCTGCACTGAGCAATCATTAAGCTGAACACCATTAATCAGTAAAACAAAAAAAATCCTTTTAAATTAGGCATAAGTATCTGCAGCAAGGTACTGATACTCATCTTCAGTTTTGGAAAAGCTTATCTTAAGCAAAACTAAATCTGAGCCTACAGCTTTGACTCAGGAGTTTCTTTAATTTGTTACCAAATGCAAGAGCTTATCCTGGTGTTTGACAGGCTGTCTTTACCACCAAAATCAGAGGGAATGTTGCCCAGACAAGGACTACAGGATTGGGTTTTGCACTACCTTTGGAACAGCTTGTATCATACAGCACCCTGCACAAGACATGCTCTAGAGAAGTTAACACAGGTAACAAAAGGATACTTTTTCTGAAGTACTGAGTTTTGTGAGTCTTATAAGCATCTAGGGAAATAACATCAGAGGTACCTGCATCTAGCCCTTTGCAGTTGTCTTTGCTATATGCCAAACCAGAGCAAAGTAATCTGCCTACCCAGACTTACAGTGAATGATTCAATGAAACTAATTTCTGTGATATGCTGGCATGCAAAGAAATGCCCCTGTATGACAGAAAAAAAAAAATCATCTTGGCATTCTCCACAAAAAAAGCATCTCAGTGGGAAGCCAAAATTACTCTGACCTCTGAAATCTCTCTCATTTCTGCTGGCAGCACTTCCCACTGAAGGGCTGGGAGTCCAGAATCCATCCCCAGGCATCTGGCCCACCTCCCCAGTGGCAGCTTGCCGTGCTGCCAGCCATTGACTACTTAGAGGTGACAGAGAAGTGAAGGTGGTTCATCTGGGGCAAAGGACCTGCAGTCTGGGGAGTACATATGGCCCACAGCATCACAACCTCTATCTTTCCAAATCCCTGCTGGATAACATCCCAAAGAGAGGCTTGCAAGACTTGCTCAGCTCTTTGCAAGAAAAACCAACCTTCCCTGATTGTAGCAACTCAATCACAGCCAAACGCAACACATAAGCAAAGACACTACAGCCCAACAATGTTTATCCAAAACTACCACAGGGCCAGAGATACTGCAAAACACTGCAGGATGCAGTTTCCTTCAATTATTTTTGACCACCTCAAAAATGCAAATGCATTCACCATACCTCTGCTGCAACCCCAGCCCCGCTCACTTTCCCCACCTGGGAGCAATATTTCATAGCAGTGCAGTTTAAAAACAGGATGGTTTTATTAATTTTAAAGCCTCAGATTCTTGCAGGTCCAGGTGCTACTCCACAGCACTCAAGGACAGAAATCTGGTTCTTGAAAAGGCCTCTTCTCTAATCTTCCCAGGGGTGCCTGTTAGCCTGCTCACTCACCAGCCTGTCCCAAGACCTTTATGGCTCAGTGAAGTCCATGTGCTGTTCACATGAGCAAGGTCTATCCACAGAAGAGCTCTGGAAAAGCCACATAAGGCTGTGAATTTGCTGACCCAGAAGTATTACCAGTCCCTCACGGCTCAGCAGCAACGCCTCCGTGTGCTCCTATCTCCTGGCAAGCATTCCACCACCCCCCACGCATCCTGCGGCACTGATCACTCCCTGCACTTTCAGCTGCCTCAGAACACCAGAGAAAGCGCTTATACCTGTCTCCTGTGCTTCCATGTATCTTTTGAAAGATCCCACTATCAACATCCATTGCTACCTGAAGCACCACAGTAGGAAGAAACCAGTCCCCAAGTTTCACACCAGCCAAGCTCCCACCAAGCAGATGTGTTAGGCTCACCAACACCAGTCAGCCACACACCACCACCCACAGGGATTTACACCAGCTCTAACACTGTGCTTTTAAATGGCTTGGAACCAGCCAGGGTGAACAAGTCCTTCCTCCCTTATCCACCTCTGCCAGCTTGATTCATCAGGCACACAATCACCTGATGAGTCTGATCACAATCCTGAGACCTGTCACCTCAACTCCATCACCCGATCACAATCCTGAGGTCTGTTGGTACAGGGGGTCTAATTTTCTTCCTATTCCTTATTACCAATCCAATATTGCTTAAACCAAGTCAAAGACAATTTCTTTTCCTGGGTAGTGATAAGCCAGGAGAATCCCTTTGAGAAACTGCAAGTCTCTTGCACCCCTTTTCAGCCTCTGAGCTGGTCCACATTTACCACCGGATGCCCTCTTACCGTATTATAAAACCTCTTGGGTTGTTTTCAGGAACAATTACACCAAAAGAGGGTACTACTAGGAACTCAGCCTAGGAATCAAGGAAGAGGATAAAATACCATCAAGATGACAGGCACCTCTTCAATGGAGGCCAAGAAAGTGGTCATGTCCCATAAGCCATGCTGTACAACTTTGTCCTCATCCACAAAGTGCCATGGTAAGGAAGTGTGATGATTCAAAACCATCAGTTTAGTACAGTTCACAAGCATCAGTACATCAGGTTAAATTAATTAAAGTAACCAAAACAAGCCTCAGCAAGGTGTCAGTGCACCTGTGCCTCATCCATGCTGTTGATCCACACCAACAGTGGCTCCTTGTTCTTCAGCTGCTCCCAGGAACATGCCCTTCACTCCTGCTGTAAAAACGAGCCACAGCTACCTTCTGACTGACTCATTTCACCTGAACAGTACCCTCCTCTCGTTTGTTTTGACAAAAGAGAAATGTAGCCCTATGGAAAGCAAAAGCAGTGACTAGACATCAGATTATATCTCCTCGCATCCTATAACTGCAGGATAGCAATATTACCTTCCGGGAAATGGGATGCTTATGCACTGACGGACAAATGTGGTCACTGTTAGAAACAGTTTGTTGTAGGAAATCCCTGAAAACAAAGACAGACAAGAACCAACCACATGTGAGGCTCTGGCAAGCAAAATCCTTTGTGTTTTTTTCAAGCTGCCCAGCTGAATACCTCTGGCAAAGTAACCAGAGTTAAGCTAGCCACACAAGCTCTGGGGTAATTTTCACTTTATCACTGTGTCCTTTGAAACCTTTAAAATGCTTATCAGGTGCACAACAATTGTAATTACAGATTTATACAGAGATGGTGTAGTATATTGCTTTCAGTCAGCACATACACAAGGACAAGAGCAAAGAAAGAAAATAATTCCTACTTCTTCCTTATGCCTTGCTAAAGCCTCCTACGTGCTGGGCAAAGGAAAACAGCCTGCAAACAGAGCAAAGGGACTGGCAGGATGGCACCGTTGCCAGAGTTGGACGTGATGGCCCAGGCTGTGGGACTGAGAAACAGCAGGAATCTTGAAAATGGGAGGAGACTAGGAAAGTGAACAGGCACTGATGTGATCCACCATCCACCAAGCATCCACTTCAACCCACATGAGTACACAGAATGCCAACCTGCTCAGGGACACGAATGGTGGCAGTGCTGCTGTTTCACAGCAAGAAAACACAGCCTGATGGTAACTCCCTCATCCATCCCCTCCTCACTTTTTCTATACAGCCTCTGCAGGGCCAGCACCAGACCTGTTTTGCGTGTAAGCTGCTCATTTCAGCAAGCCACCTGAAAGGAGCCCCCCTACTCTTTCTGCACTATACATCAGCCAGAGGAAATTACTCTGGGCAGAGGATTTAATTCCCAACACCCATGTGCTGGAGGAAACAGCTCTCTCCTCCTCTGGTGTCATCTCATCAAACAGGGCTTTCTCCTTTCACAGCTTCATTAGGGGAAAGGTGAGGGGAAGATCATAAAGCTTTCTTCTAACTCCTGAGATAGGAGAACTCAAACCCTGACCGGGACAAAGGAGAAAAGGCTAAGGCTATAGATGTCCCTAGCCACTGCACTACTGGGTATTTACTCTGGACAGCATGGAAGATTTGTGGCTGACAACCAGCTGCTTGGTATGACACACACTGCAGAAACACCAACACACTAAGAGTGGTGTCTTTCTCATATTTACGAACTCTGAGCAGCAGAAGAGAGAGTGTTTGCAGTAGCATTAGGAAATGGTGCAAAGCTGCCCCTAATGTTCACCTGCACCTTATGTCATCAGCTCACAGGATGGCTGGAAGACTACATGAAGCCTGCCAGCATTCAGCAAAAAAGCCAGGAACCCAATATACTGCTAAAACTATACTGTTATTCCCCTAACATGCTCCTTTAATACACAATCACATTTCCCAATCATCATTCCAAAGCCTCATTTACATCAGAAACTAAGAAATGTAGATGCAGCCTGAAAACTCCCTAGCGTGGCCAAGGCTATAAATGCTATTAAGGTACTTTCCAACACGACAAAAGGAATAATCATATTGGCAAACATAAGCTTTACGATTATCCTGGGTGTTTCTGGTATAACCATTTCTGAGACTTTTTTTTTTCATGTTAGACTCATAACTGAAACAAATTATATGAATCAAAACATCCAGAGGGGAAACAAACATTCATCAGCCAGTCAGCAAAACCTCAACCTCCTGCTGGGTCTCTACTTCCCAGTCCCACCATTGGTCGTTTCTCAAGGTGTCCTCTCAAGGCAACAGGGGTCCTTCAACAAACACACACAAGCTGATTATCCTTCTGCCCCACTGCTGCCAACACCAGGTGTGTCAAAGCAACCCACCCCAGTCCAGAGAAGGAGCACAGCTTCCCCACTGCCATCCCAGCTCCCACCAGCATCAGTGGCCACAAACCACAAACAGGCAAAACCTTCTGCCTTTTGGGAATCTGTCCCTCTCTCCCTCGCATATAGAGAGGGGACAAATTCACAACTTGTTCAAAGAGGTTGTGGAAGTTTGTTTGTGAGGTTGTCAGGTAAGAAAATCAAGCAAAAATACACATCATTTGTTGCACCACCACTCATGTCAACCTCTTGGCATGGGACTCAAGAGCCCTGGAATAGATGAGAAAAACGTAGCAGCTAAGACCTCCAAGTATAACTCATTGGCATATATAGGAAACTTCAACTGTATTCCTTTTTTTTTAACCAGCAAAAAATATGATGCAAATATAACGGGAGGGAAGGATATTCTTGAAATCACAGTTTAAAAAAAGGCCAAGAAAATGGCATAAAATTCCACTTTGTACTCAAATATTCCTCTATCATCTTAGTTGAAATAAGATTTTGATTGATTTTTACATTGCCCCTAAGGCCATAATGGCATCCTGAATGGTTTAAATACAGCAGAAAGCAGAGAAGTAACAGATAACAGTATGCTGCCAGTAAAAGAAGGGTATGCACACATGTATGTATGTATACGTATGTATCAAAATTTAAAAGCATTTATTGATTTGGTTAAGCTGTGCTAATATATTAGTACTGCTCATTTGCTTGCAGTCCCCCTAGTTCGCCTGACTTAGGAGAAGAGGCTGAGTTTAAACTGAGGTTAGCTGACACGTGTCAGCCAAGCCTGACCTAATCCCGGGTTTCCAACTAGTTTGATCTTCTCCTCTAAATAATATTAAGAAGAGGAAGAAACCACAGGGATGCAGCTGGGTTCCAAATAACTATTTTTAGGAGCTATACACAAAACAGACAAGGCAGAGCTGGGCATGCCGACTGCTCCACAGAAAACTCCTCCCCGTGATCCCCAGCTCCCTGGCTGTGTTCCTCCCAGCCTCTGCCCTTTCCACCACAAGTTCTGCCACAAAGACAAGGACATCCCCCAAGACTGAAGGGGAACAACCCATTTTCCTAACTCTGAATTAATATAAGTGCTGCTTAATACCATTCCTTCTCCTGGTGAAAGAGGACCTCCATAATACCCTATAGGTGACTGAGCTACTTGGACCTGCCATCCAAGTCCCCCCCATTAAAACAACATACACTGATTTACTCCAATGATTTGAACTGGATCCAGGATCTGGGGAAACTTCCCATTCATCTCAAAGCACTTCTCAGATCTGGCCTAAAAGTAAGGGTTTGATGAGCAATAAAAAAACTAAAATAATATTGCTTAAACCACTGAGGTGCCAGCTTTTATTGCCTTTCATTGAGCACACAGTATTTTTCTCCCACTGTTCCAAGGGAAATAACATTCCGTGCAACTGTTATAGGATGTAAAACGTGCACTGTGCTGTTCAGATGGAGTTCATAATTGAAACATTTAAGCGTCAGTGAAATCCCAAATGTAAAGTTTTTAATTTTCATTCAGCCATGATGTTAAAATTTGGGGGGGGAGTGGAAATTACTACCTCAGAGTACTTTTAAGGTCTATTCTTTCTGATATAGTAATCAGAAAGACAAGCTCAGTCAATATGCCAGCAGCTGCTGCCATACTCCAGTGGCTCACTGCCAACGGCATCGCCTGCTGTGCCTTTGTCATCCCTGCCCCTGCCCCACACAAGAGGTTACCAAGAGGCTTATCAAGCACATGTGGCCTACTGCCTGCAACACATGTAGCAGCGCCACTACCTTCATCCACAGGATTTCAACCCTGCAAGAGAAATGAGCTCCTGTTGCAGAGCGGGGCTCCTGTTGAGGCAGCTGTCCAAGCTCAGGCCAAACATACCCAAAACAAGCCTGGCAGGCTCAAGAGCCCATGGAAAGAACCAGCTCAAACATCTTTGTCTGAAGGCACATGACCATCATCTATAAGAAGGAGAAGGTTATCTTGCAGTACTGATCTTATTCAGCAGCTTCCAAGATGACCAAGTATGACATCAGGCTAAAAACCCTCAGCTGAAACCACTAAACACTCTGTGCAACTTAGAGGGAAGCCCTGAAAGGCTGGTTTGTGTCTTGCAGATCCTCAGACCATGTTCCCCAACACTCGTGTTCACAAACTCTGTTAGTGCAATCTTGGACTATGTCATACACAAACTCACGTTCCTCATGTACTTGCATCCCATGATCTTCACATGTTGCCTGTTTCACTGTCTGGAGGAACTACCGTGTTGAAGTTATCCTGGAAAATTTTTAAAGGTTTGATGTTTGCCTCCCAGAGAGATGCACCCTCTCCACAAAAACCTGCCTGCAGATAAGGTACTGCTAAAGAGACAGCTTTTGCACTGCTTTCCATCCCCTACCTTCACTCAAATCACATCAGCCATGGTACTTCCAGAAAGGACCCCACCACCACTTCTTGTCCACACCAGATGGACCAAATCCACTGATTCCAGTGCTTGTATGTTCACGTGCCACCCAACTGGGAAATTACGTCCCAACTGAACCTCAAGAGTACAAGACCTGTCTGTTCTCCCAGAGAGGTGCAAACAGATGTGAGAAGTCTGCTACCTGTTAAGTTGCACTATCATGGTGTTTCAAGTACTGAGTACAGAGGAAGCATGAACTTGTGGTTGGGCCACTAAATAGAGATGTAGCTTCCAGCAGTCTAAGCCTCCTGCCACAGATTGCCCCAATAGTTTCAAGCTGGTCAAATAATCTCTCACATCAGACTTCCCCACCTTTTTAAGGGCCTGAGAAGGAAACATTTGCAACCAAACATGGAGCACTCAAGACATCAAAATGGTGAGGACTATATAAACAGATACATACCTCACTGGTGAAGAAACAGGCTGATGTGTTTAATAATTTATAATGGGTGGTTTAGTTGCTTTGAAAGTAGTTAAGAGCAGGCAACACACCCTTGGATTAAATCTAAATAAACATTAACAGCAGTAAAAAATGGCTTTTTGCTGTAAGGAGGCCTGGCTCTTGCTTGCACCTGTAACTCTAAATATATTTAACAGGATGCCAAACTAAGTATTACAAGATGCTAAAAAGGAAAACATTACAGTTATTTGCATAGAAAGCAGGGAGACATAGGGAGAGAGGCAAAACAAAATGGACAACTTGCTATGGTCTGATTCAAACATCTTTGAAAAATGCTATTTGCTCAACTCAGGACTGAGCTACCAAGGAGATTTGTGGCAGCTAAAACTACAATAAAATGGAGATGAAAACTCTGTTTTGTGTCCCTAGAAGGGACATAAATGACAGTCAGAATGAAGTTCATTTAAATCCACTCAGGTAATACAGAGGGAGTTAGAGAGAGCCGCAAAACAAAATGAAAGGCTCAGTAGGAGCCTGCACAGCCAGTGCTGCAATGTCAGAAACGCAACACAGTGCCATCTGAAACCTACAGGCACAGTAGCAGGACTCAAGGAAAAAAACAACGGCAGCACTCCTGGGGAAGCCATGCCTGCCTGCAACAGCACTGGAATAATGCACCAGGGTCCTGCAACACAAGGCCTCAAGAGCAGATGCATTTTGAGGGGAGTACATCCACTGCTGGAGTAAAACCACCAGAGAAACAGAACTAAACATCTGTTTACAGCAGGGAGGAGTATCTGGCCCTTTCGTTCACTCCTACTTGGCATCCTTATATCTCTTAAAGGATAGAAGGTGCCTTAAGACAATAGATAATTAGCTGTAATGCATCCTCTGTGGCTATAACAACTTAACAAGGCTTATCTATAGACGTGATCTAGGCTTCCAGTTATCCTTGTTCTCCCAGTTCCCTTCCTCTTCCACCCCCCCCCCCCCAATTTTTGTCTNATCTCAGCTTGACAGGTGTTTTGAACTTAAGCTTAATAAAAGTGTTTGCATGTGCCTGTGCATGCTTAGGAGAGGTAAGAACAAAACACCCTATTTTAAGTCAGCCTCCCCTAGACATGGCTCGTTCCATTTTTCCTTCCCTGACAAACAGAGGGAGCTGAAAAAAAGAACATCAACTTTGTTATAACATTCTACCGAGGGATAACTTCCTAAAAATACTAGCTTCATCGTTTAAAAAACGAAGGGAAAAAATGCCCAGGAAGTTGATGCATCACGATGTTGCATCTGTGTGAAGCTCTGGGTAGACATGCAGCAACATGAATGAAATCTGTCCAGAAAGACTGCATTTCAGCGCCAACCACGCAATCGCTGGCCAAACCACTGCATATGTAACAAAAGTTTGATCTCGCCTGGAAGCGGCTCAGCTGCGCTTCTGCCATTTCCTGTGGAAAACTGAAGCTCTGAACCACTGCCTCTGACCCAGCCCTCGCAGACACCCATCCCGCTACCCCTAAATTCAAGCACACCACGCCGGGGCAGGCGGGCAGGCAGCCCCGGCGGAGGATGCTCGGCAGCTCCCCTCCAGCCCTCCCCGCGCCCCGGGCCGGGCACCGCCGTGCAGGGGCAGCGGCGCCGCTCCTCCCTCCCCGTTCCCCCGGCCCCGGCGGCAGGTGCGTCGGCAGCAGCAGCAACCCGCCCAGCGCAACAGGTGGTCGGTGGCGCCCGGTCCCTCCCGGCGGCCGCACTCACCGCTGGCGTTCTTTCCGCAGATGAGGTGCTGGTAGGGCTGCAGCAAGCCCCAGAGCTCAGGGTCGTTGTTGACCGTCTGCTCCAGCGCCTCCAGGGTGAAGCGCGGCGCCTCGCCGCCCTCCTTCTCCTTCTCGGCCGGGGCGGTGGCGGCCGGGGGGCGACC
>VZRN01001507.1:1339129-1420421 GCA_013397935.1 Dasyornis broadbenti | reverse complement strand
AAAGAAAAGAAAAAAAATTGATGAAAAAGGTAGTGTGAATGAAGCAAACATTTTGTATTGTCTGAACATTTTGGCTATGAGCATTTAAAACTTTCAAACTGAACTCAAAGAATTTTGATATAAAGTTGTGGCAAGTCAGAAGATATTGAAAGGAATGGTGAAGCTGCTTGGAAGTTTGGGTGCTCATTTCTCCCAGCATTTTGTGCATATGAACAATTTGACTAAACTGACATTTCAGTCTCCAAAGTAACTTTTCCCCCCAGAGAACCTTTGGCCATCGAAATGTCACGTCTCTGTGCAGCAAGCAGATACAAAGAGAAAGGTGTCCCACTTGTATCCCTTTAAGTTGCTCCAATACTCCTTAAAAGTGTGAGATGTGACACCCAAACCCCATCACTTCAGTTGAAGTACATATAATGAAAGCAAAGTCACGATGACCACTCTGACAGTAATTTCTGACTACTGGTATCCACTTGCTGAGCTGATGTGGAAAACCATCATGCTCCAGAAGGTCAGTTCAATATAAGGTTCTATAAAGATTAATTCATAAAAATCCTCCCTTCTAGATGAAGGAAGCTCTTTGTGAAGTTCTCAAAGAAGAGAAGTTATTCCTAGATGGGCAGCACAATTCCTGTTGCAAACACTATTCCCACTCTAGCTCATCCTCCTCTTTGCACAGCTCCCTGCTCCCTGGGAGAGCAGGAGGTCAGGGCCAGGCTAGTGCAGCCACCCTTCTCCTTGAGAAATGGGAAAAACAGGAAAGTCCCTGACAGGGAGAGCTCCCTAAGACCCATGTAACTGTAGGAATCATGTACCTTCTGGCTGGATGTGGGCAGAGGTAAGGCAGGCACATAGCTGCACAGCGCACCCTAAATAAGCACCGCTGCTGTGCCTCACCAGTGACAGCCACTGCAGCACCTGCCTCCAATGTAACAGGCCTGAAAGCAGCCAAGCGACGCTATTTAAAACTAAAGAGGAAAGTACAAAGCTTTGAAGTCAGAAGGCATATAATGAATTCAGCAAAACTTTGTATTTCAAAGCCAGTTCTATTTGCAGAAGCCATCTGCCCAGAGAAAAGCTCGAACATGCACCTCTGACAGGAGTCAAAAGAGTTGAGGGAAACAGATCTCATTGAGGATGTTTCAGATCGTCCATTCCCACAATATCTGAAATGTCACTTTGTAGTGGAGCAGCTTCCATCCTTTTATCAATTACAACGTTTACATCTAGCTCCCCCAGGGTTGCTGGCATTTGACGAGACTGTCCAGTCCAGTAGCTCCCAGCAATTTCTAATTAGATATGCCAATAAGACATCACTGCTTGTCCCTCCTAATGCTAACTGTGAGCTCTCTGGAGCTTTACCTTAAGCTACTGTCTTACTTATCCCTTCAACGATCATTGACTTTCCTCTGTCTCCTTGCCAGCACTCAGCTTTTAAGCCACAAATCCAGAGATGGCTCCATCTAGAAGGACAAGGGGTAGTGTGGTGTGCAGCCCTGTCTTTCACAGGACAGGGGCACAACCCTTGAGCCAAGTTGTCTTCACAGGCAGCAAATGCAAACCCACCCTCAGAAAAACCAGCAACAGACAGCTTTTCCCAGAGCATCCATCAGCCAAACTGTTTTGCAGCATGCAAGGGCTTATATTTCTCCTGCAGGCAAAAAACACTGTGTAAAGCTCAAAAGAAGTCTGTTTAAGAATTCCCTCTGATATCTCTGGTCTTTCATATGACCCTTAAGAGCCATTAAAATTCTGTCTGATAAGTGGTTTCCCGAGAGCATGAGAGCCAGGCAAGACCATGCCAGCCTCAGACTCTACCAATATTTCTCCTGGCTTTAAACAGACACTAAGATAAGTCTGGAAGTCATCTGTGAAGCCAACCTATGTCTTAGACTTTGAAGATTGTGTTCTATTCATAAGGAAGCAGAGAAAACCAGAAGTTATTCCCCTGGGAAAAGGTTGAAAACCATCACCGGAAGCTTATATCAGCCAGCAGCTGGGGCAGCTGAAAGGACGTTGGCCATGGCCACTGGCTCTAGCAGAGCTTGGAACTGTGTGAATGCTGACTGTCCACAGGCAGCATCTTGCCAAATCTGTCCCCAGATGCACTGCTGGCATTTACAGACCTCGTAGGATCCTCGCTGTCTCTGATAGTGAACAGTGACCCAATGGAGGGAAAAGTTACCGTGGAGAAGAGGGAGGGTATAAGCAGGCAGAGAGAGAGCTAATATGACTGTGCAAGCCTTGTTTTATTAGAAATCAGTTTTTAAAAAGTTTCCTCTTATTCCCAAAACCTTTACTTTCTTGTAATTCTCACTGGATACAGCCCATTGCAAATGTATACAGTTCCCAGTACAGTAGCATTTCAGCTCACCAGAATATTTAGTATATTTCACTTTAAGATATTCCTGCCAAGTAGCTATTTCTTCACCCGTGGGTTTGGTTAAGACATTATCAGCCTTTGCTCACCTGCACTCACATTTATGCCTGTGGGAAACCAGGCCCAGAGCACTGCTGTAGCACATCACAGAGCCCTTCTAGGAAAGGCTCTCTAAGATGTGCAGGAAGCAAAGTGCAATATGCATCCTTGATAGCCTTGAAACAGAAGCTTTTAACTTATGCAGACTGACAAAGGTCAGTCCAAGAGATTGACTGTTTTTCTGCGCCTGTAGTTGTAGATGAATGTGGGGGTAGAGATCCTCCATGCCATGACAGCAATTCAGAGGGGTGCTTTAGAGCCCCTGTGCCACACAGATACACACAACAGTCCAGTGCATATTTATGACCAAGCAGTTGAAATTAGGTTGCAGGCACTGGCACACAATCCCACCTCTGATCTTACTATGACTCCAGGAGAGGAACAAACTCCACACTTACAGCTGCTCTGGCTTCAGCTGGCCTCTGTCTGCATCAAGCTCTTCTTGGGTCACTGCCTGCACAGCAAGAGGAGCAAGTCTTCCAAGTCAACCTTTCCCTGGTCTCAAAACAGCTGCTGTAAAAGAAAAAGCAAACTCTTCACAAGCAGTGACAATAATAATAATAATAATAATAATAATAATAAAACCCCACAATAAACCCACTGGTATTCACATAAAGAAATTCTAACTGCAGTCTTCCACTAATACTGCCTGAATTAGCATAGCACCCCAAACTGGATTACAGATCCCATCTGAGCCACTTGGCACGTTCTCCAGCTGGTCTGGACAAACTTGGCACCTTCTCCAGATCATCTGTCTATCAGGACAAACCCACACAGTTACAATCACCTCTAAAAATGCTGAGGCTCAGGTGCTTTTCACTGCCACACAATCTCTATGTCCATCCTACTGGAGGACCTCCCAGGAGCTGGTAGAAAACCTGTTGTGTTGCTGCTGATGCCTAGTGATAATTGCCCACAGAAGAGGCTGCTTAACATGGCATAATCCTCAACCTTTTATCTTATATTTTTGGACAGTAATTTTTCTTGTTGTTCTCAGTTTTTTGGGGGCTAATTTATTATCTGGACACCTTCACTCAGCAGGTTACCTCCTTCCCATTTTCAGGCCAGCTGTTGTCTTCAGAGGCACCGGACAGCCAGATGGACTGAATGATGTACTCACCTATTCAACACTGTGCTCTATCAGCACTGCTTTTGATGAAGGGTAAGCCAAGGATATGGCAAACACCAGTGGCTGTGTTTTCCACCTTTTCTTTTTAAAATGGCAACCCCATGCATATTATGGGTTTATTCTAAACTGAGCTTTTTTTATTTTTCCTTCTCAGAAAAAACCTGTGGCGGAACAAGCTGCTGCATAAATTGTCATTGCTGGTAGTTAATGCATAGATGGGTTTCAATGCATAGAGGTGAGCACTGGAAATAGGTGCCTTTTGGCCCCTGAAGTTTATATGGAAGGATGAGAGAGGGAACAGGAGCATAAAAACCTGAAACAAGTTCTGAAGGGGGAAAACAGTATCAAGCCCTAGTTCAATACTCTGATCCCAGACCATGGCTGTAGAAGCAGAGGACTCCTTTTCCCAGGGCAAAGCTGACTCACCATGGAGGCCAAAATGTTGGATCTGGAATCCAGAGTACTTGCTCTCAGAACGTTTTAAGCACATACATCAAGGAGTCAAGCAAGTAAAATCACAGCTGCCAAATTATTTGCATTCCAGCAATATACAACTGAAGTGCTAAAACTTACCATCTGTACCTACATGTCAAATTTTTTGAAACTAAGGTGATTTTGGAGAAGGTCAGCAAACACACATTTAGTGCAGGATCTGCACTCATAAGAGGTCTAGTGCAGGCTGCTAGTTCTTTCCTGCTTCAGGAGGTCTGAAAAAGCAGAAGCTGGGCTCTTTTGCAGCATAACCTGACATTAAAATGGCATTCTTCAAAAAGTGCCTGCAATAAAACAGCATCTTCTTACTGAGAAAATGTGCTTCCAGAAAGGATCAAGGTCATATCTGCTGAATTTAATGACAGAAAATGAGCTTGTGACATATTACTTGTGCAGACTTAACTTGGCCTAGAGGTAATTAATGGAAGATGTATAGTTGAGTCTCGTGTGCTGCTTTGAAAGTCTCAGGCTGTTATTGGTACCATTGGCTCTTGTAAAATAAACTATGCTTCTGATCTGGCTCAGAAATCAAAACATGGCACTCAAAAAAAAAAAAAAAAGAAAAAAAAAGCATTTTACTTCAGGAACTGGCCTTCTGGTAACTGCTTTTAAAATTCAGAGTGTTTTAAGTGAGTTTCTGGCTTCCAGTGATGTTACTCTCCTCAATGTTGTGCTATGTACTCTCTGATTTCCCTGCCACGGCTCATACTTTATGTAGCTAGTGACTCTTGATGACGCATTTTGATGCATTCAACACAACCACACACTAGCATGAACCAGAGCTCACCATATTTCTGGCTGTGGAGCTTGAGTAAACATGGACTCAGACAGAGTTGGCAGCGGCTGGAAAACCAATACTGAAAGTCTAACGAGAACTGGCAAAAAATCTGCTCTACTGAAAACATGGCACTGGAGCAAATCTGTCATTTTTCAGTGTACTGAGGGCTTTCAGGCAGCCTAGTTTTGGTGTCGGGAGCAGGCACCACTCTTCCCATTTCCCTGCCTCCTTCCCACTCTTCACCGTCACTCAGGAGCCATTTCCACAAATCTTACTAGTGCACATGGATCAGGAAGAGCTGATAAAGGAGAGGAGGGTCAGCAGCACAGTGTCTCTGCTGCTGACTCCCTGTGGCCTCATCACACCATGGCTCAATTTCTCCCCATAAAATGACTAACAGCACTTCCCTTCCTCCTGAGGGAATTGGGAGGATAAAACCAGCAACAGCCACAAAGCACAGTTATTACAGCCATCCGTCCAGAGTGACTGTCAGCTTCAACACGTAGGCTGCCCTCAGACATGGTGCTAAGAGCATTCCCAGCAGCTGCCCTGTTGGATGGAGTACATGGCATGCTTCTCTGGTATAGGTGCCCCAGGCTCAGAGAGTTCAACCTCATACTAACTATATTCTGCCTCAGAGAAAGAAAGTATACCTCTTTCATCAGGTTTCTTATTTTCTTCCAGGAGAATGCAGCAAAGGAAACCTCTGCCACCTTGGACGTGCTTGGGAAAACTGAGCATGGGTTCACACCCTGCTCTGTGACAGCCTCTTCCCCTGATGGGAAGAAGCTGAGAAGCCATACTGAGAGCCATACTGGAAGCCTCTGCTCCTCCCTCCTCCACAAAAGCAACAACTAGGTGTGGAAAGATGCTGTCAAACCCTACACCACATCAGTTCTTGCCACAAGTGCTCCCTTGCTTCTAACCATCCTGAAAAGAAGCACAGTGCAAACAGTCTAGTAAGATCTATTCCAGATGCCTGCTGTGGTGCATCAGGAGATTAACATATTAACTCTTAAAATCCCTCTAATTTTAAGGAGAACTCTGTACTTAAACTGAAAGAAATTTTGCAGAGATCAGCAGAGTTCCTCTGAAGCTAGAGAGCCAGGGAAACCTGTTAACAGCAAACTCTATGGATAACTGAGAAAATTATTCAATGCTACTTTTAAAGTACTTTGGATTACAATATTGCATGGGTTGGTAATACTTTTCTCCTAATCTTTTCAAGTAAACATTTTCATTGGTTTGTTTCATTGCTAGGTTTTGCCTTGCAATCAGATAAACACAGGCTGAGCTCCAACTAAGCAGAGCCAAGTCAGACATGGCAGAAAGGACCATGGACAAATAGGTCTGCTTGATGCAGGAAGTTTGGGAGTTTTTTTGGAGGGTGGTTTTGGGCATATTGTATTACATACAATCTTATACTACTTGTTAAAAAAACAGGAGAAGAAACAAACAGCTCAAAATTGTACAAGGACCTGAGGTGGATACCAAGACAGCCCATGGGGCAGGGAGAGGCAGAAGCAAGTTCACAAGAGAGCTCAGCACAGTGAATGGGAGGCATAAACTTTCTAAAATATCCAGGACTGGCACCATGCCCAATATATGCATCCCCAAGCCTGGCAGACTTCCTGTAAAAACAAGTTTCACAAGCAATGCTCCATCAGTCAGACTGTTCTGCCACTGGGGCTGATTAAGGAGAGCAGCCTGCCTATGACCAGCTGCATCTTCTAGGCAAAGGGGAGGAAGAGGCACGTGTTACACCATTTACACCACAAATCATTTGTTTCCGTGTCTTCCACCATGCCGTGTGCATATGCTGACTAAGCTCTGCAGAAATCAGTAGTGACAATAAATGCATTTTCACAGCCAGCTGCTCCCATGCCTCCTTCACTTGGCCAAACAGACAACATATACTTCTTTTTAATTATCAAGAAGCAGTCAGCAACAAAGGTCATGAAAATCTGGCCCTGAAACAGTGCTCAGAGCAAAAATTAGCCCCAGAGCAATTGGATGTTTGGATGTGTTTCCCACTTTTTCATCTAGACATACTAAGCAGCAAGAAAGCTGGTACAAACAAAAAGCTGGGAACATCCCTGGTGGTGCAAAGATCTGGCTGCTGGGGGTCTGCGGTGGTTGCTCTGGAGGAGCTTCTTTATGCTTCTGGGCAGGAGAAAAAAGGGACACATCTAGGGCAGGCTAGGCTGTCAGGGAGCCATAGCAAGAGTGGCATGACATGGCTTGCAGACACCAGAGTCTCAGCTTGCCCCAGAAACCCTGTTCTCGGCCTGGTGTGCATGCGTCCTCATTCCTGAGCAGCACCACATAAAGTATCCACGTGGGACAGCCACCTTGATTTAAAAACACAAAATCCAAACTCATCAACAATTCAGGAACCCAGAGCTGAATCAAGGTGGATTTCTTTTGAAACCAACTATTCATATTTCCTCCCCAGTCTTGTCAACAACAGTCCAGGCACAAGCGGTTTGGTTAAAGTAGGCTGTTGCTCCATTTTCGTCTTTTCCCTTTCACCTTTAACTCACATGAGGATGATGCATATTCCATTTCACCTAAGCCCAGAAGTACATGAATGGTTATGTGTGACCAGCTACATGTATAATTATCTTAGATGTAGGCCTATAAATGATTCATTAAGATCTGTATCAGCTGGTTGTTTAATGTGCCCTGCTAATTAAAACTTTGTGATAAAGACAACTACAGTTCTCTGTAATTATGCCTCTGGACAATGCGATGCATTTCCAGCTAGCATTTGAAATCCTGTGTGTAAGTTGACACTAAAGTAGGGTAGAAAAATATAGGTTAACTGCTGCTCTTAATTGCCCTTCGTTACTAAGATTATTGTAGAATTTCATTGTACAACACCCTGAGACTCTTCTGCACAGTGCACACTGCAGGCATGGTTAGGTGACAATGCTGTACACTGCATTATCCCTTTGTATTGCTGAGAAGCTTGTGAGGGAAAAAAAAAGGAAAAAAAGGAGTATTTCAGCTAGAAGGAATGTGTCTGGCTTGGCTCATCTGGGAGGGAAGGGAGTGGACCAAAGACATGTTTGAGGAAATGCAGTGTGTTTTACCCTACATGATCAAATTTGGCATTTCTTGCTCAAGCCAGACATCCTGCTAGGCTCAGTGTAAGCTTCTCCTGAGTAAGGTCCACAGGTCTGTTATCACCATATGCTGGATACAGCTTCCAGAAGGAAGAAACACAGCTCAGAAAGCACATTAGGCCCTGTTTTGTTGGTCAAAAAGGAAGCTTCACTAAGTTTGTGTCAGCATAAGTAAGCAAGTCTAACTCAGTTTGTCTCCAGTCTTCTTCTCTCAAAATATGTTTAGTGTTGAAGGGAATATGTCTGTGTATGAAACAGGTAAGGACATTAAAATATTTTTGGGGATGGCTAACAATGTAATAAAACATCAGTAACAAGTGATAAATGCTGAGTAAAAGAAGCTTTTCCTAAGCAGCTTATGCTAAGAATATAAGTCTTGCCCCACTACCAAAAGACTATACATTAAGTGTCATCCTTCTAATCTCATTGCTAGCCTGATATCACCACTAGGATAAATGTTAAGATCAGTCACCTCAGTGGCTCTTCCACTGCAAGTTCTGCTTGGTTAGACACAAAGGGAGATGACTGTCCTTGTGTCGACACTTGTCATCTCATGTGAGGATGCTTAGCTGGCTCCTGTCATCGTAAGTCCAGGGCATGTTTCACCCAGGGGAATGACTCAGGTGTAACTTGTTGGCTCTTGTTAGCCATAGAGCATTGTCTAAACCCTAAAGTCTGCATCCCATGGGAGTAATGCACTAATCTAATCTCTGGTTAGTTTCTATAAACACTAATTTTTGAAGACAAAACAAAAACTATAGAAGATGTATCTGTCAAATGCATTTTGGTCCCCAGAGGTAAGCTGGTATAGTCCATACCACTGTGGCCATTACTAACTCACCAGTGAAGAAGCAAGAAGTAAACTCCATGCTGATCCTAAATGCTATCTTCTCCCTGGTGTCTTTTTCCAGCTTCTCATATCCAGCCTCATTCATGTGGTACCACATCCTCAAAAGCTACTGAAGGAAAGAGCTAGAAAGCAATAGGTAAAGGAAGTCTTAAATATAACTTTGCTTTTGTTAACAAAGTTTTTACTGACTGACCTTGTGCCTATAATAGCATAGGAGTAGTATGTAAAAACCTAGACCATATTGTACAAAAACCTAATGAAGCCCAGTTTCCTACAGATCTGTGTCTCAGACCATCTTTCGGTGCCTTCTCTATATACTTTTCTGTTACTCTCATGATACAATGGATGCGATTAGTCCCCAGTCACTGTTGTCTCATCTTTTCTTTGCCATATGTTGATGTCTAAGTTTTAAGTTAAGCTCTTCAGTCATTTCTGATTACATTGTTGATAGTAGCCTCTGGTGATTACTCAGGGGAGCACTCACAGTGTAGCCTTCTACACTATGGGAGCATTTCACAGGGGTTCTCTATCCAGTGATGATCTTTAATTAAACTGATAGGAATTTAACTATGGTTGAGACTCCTACTCATAGTTTATCAAAAGCAATTCAGACTGGTCCATCTCAAATAAGGACGTGCAGACCAAGTGAGTGTTTAAGTCTCAAAATTCCCATGAGACAAAAAAGTTTACAACAGGATAACTCCCTGTGTGCCCAGCTCCAGCCTATGATGGCTGTAACAATGCCAGCACATTGTTATAGCTTGTAGAGAAGGACTCTGGGCTTTAAAAAGAGGGAGGTGAAGCCGAAGCAGTTCAAAAATTCCTCAGCAAGCACCAGTCTTGCTGAATCTTTGAAAGATGTCTCAGAAAACTTTGTTCTTCCTTAGGAGAATCCTGCAGAGTGGCCCCAGTGACCAGTAGTATTTCCAGCAAGGGAAATGGGGTAGCAGACAACACTCAAAGGGGTCATCTGCACACAACGCAGCTCTGTTTTCCCAAGCTATTTATATGGCCGCCTCAGCAAAGCACCCAGGACAGACAAGAAGAAGCTTCTTTGGGGTGATAAAATCCAGTCAAGTTCACCCTGGCCCGAAACGGTAAGGTCAGCCAGAAACTCTAAGTACAGCTTATCCCTGTCAAGGCTCACTCTAGACAACATTGTAGAGCAGTAGGTGCCAGTGAGTGAACAGCAGGCACAGAGCAGGCTCAGGCTTAACTGCAGTCCCAGGTGCATGGCCATGGCAGTGGACATATGGAGTGCAAACAGGGTGTGCTGGCACCTGGAACACCTAGAGCCTGAAAGGACGGGGAGGAGGAAAGTCTGCCTGCTACCCAACTAGTGCCGCTCACTAGGATGGAGACATGTGCTGCCCTGAGAGGGGAGAAGGAAGACTCTAATGCCACTTCTTGAGCCCTCGGCTCAGTAGGCAACTCACAGCTGCAAACAGCCTTGGTGCAACTCTAGACTGGCTGTGTTTTTCACCTTGTATATTATTTGGGTGCAGCAGCACTGCTGGAAAAGGCATAAATTGCCTCTGAAAAAACATTCCACTGAATAGCAGAGGCACTCGAACAGGGGAAATGCTGTTTCCCACTTGTGCTGCAGCATTTACGTGCGGCCTTTGGGTGACACCATCCTGGCATTCTCCTCCAAAAGTAGGTGATTACAGACATCTGCTGATGGTAGGAAATGAGTTATCATCTCCACTGAAAAAAACATGGAAACAGAACAGGATTCGATGTTTTACCCCAAGGGCAATGAGAAGAAATGGGGTCTTATCCAGAATTAGAGTGAGGGTGCTCTAACAATAGGCTACAAGCTCTAGGTCTGCATGCTGCCTAGCACAATATGGCCATAATCCTGCTGAGGCCTCCAGGCAGCACTGCAATATGTATCATCATAATAATGAGTTTCTAATCCCAATCAAGTGCCCAACCCAGTAGGCACCGCCTGACTCACAAAAAGGATTAGCTGACAGATGTAAACAATAGTTGTAGGAGTTGCTGTGTCCATTATGCAATCCTTTTATGCTGAGTATACAGAAAGAGCTGAGAAAATTAGGAGCTTTTACTGAGAACATAAGTAAATGTGATTTTCAAATGTAAGTAATGGGTCGACTCATTCTTCAGCCCTAGGGATAACCCATTGATACCATTGCACCCCATTCCTACCTCTTGAATCAACCAGATTAACAAAGACAGGGACTCGTTCATACCATGAGACAATAAAGACAAGCTACTTACAAGATGATCCTCTGAAGCATCCAGATCATGCTTACCTCTTCCCATGAGTAGGTCCTACTTTGTTGCATCACACAGGTGCCTCCATGGCAAGTTGAAACGTGGGTGAGGCAGGGGGTGCATGGGAAAAATTAACAGAAAATAGAGATATTAACATTTCTTGATGAGAATGAAAAGAAATGGAGATGGAATAGATGTTTTTCTATTAAAATGTGTGCTACTAGTCTAGAATTTAATTCCAGGAATAGATGAGAGCTGGCATCTAAGAGACAGTCAGAATTGCTTGAGTTACTGTAACTCAAGAGGAAGTCGTCTGAGGACAGAAGGCTCTATTTCAGACCACACTCAGAGGCCACACTGTGCAGTTTCACCAAGCTTGGGCTTCATTGTTCACCTCGCAAGGGAGCTGCTTAAACCCTTCCCCAATCCAAGTTAGAGGGGAGGTGTATTAAAAAGGAGTCAGTTAGGGACAGTCTTCAGGTCTCACTTTTAGATAATGATGAAGGAAACAAAAAAGTTGGTTTTTATTAATTTCTCTCGGTATTCAGCTTTTGTAATTTATGATGTTTTAATGTAATTTGTTTCTAATTTGGCCACCTTTCCCGTAAGAAAAACAAGATATACAATAATAAATCAGACATAACACCATTCCAAATTTTTTGGTTGAGAAGACAAAACAAACTCTCAGAAGCAAGGGTTGCTGCTAACCTTGTCTGCAGGCATAAAGAAAATCAAAGGGAATTATGTGTGCTAATTTTATTATCTTTCTAAGGTTTGTGATCTCAAAAATCCTCAGGGTTTTTTTGAGATGCTCCCTCTCTGTCAGTTCCAAATAGGAAACAAGCTCCATGCACATTCCTCAGATGAACAGCATTAACAGTGAAACAACAATTATGACAAATGATGAACAATAATAAAACAATGAAAAGAGCAGTAGCTCCTGCCTCTTCACTTGCCTTTTATGCATCATCACAGCTTATTCTTTTTTCTGACCAAGCAGGACACATACTCCAGTACAACTGAGGGCAGAGCACTTGCACTATCACTTCAGCAGCAGCAGGACAAGGGCAAAGCAGAGCTAAGTGGAAGCATTGCAGTGTGATCTGAGGCCTGTCAAAGAGCCCTTTAAGCTTTGCATGCCGGGTGATGCTGGAGCCAACAGCAGCAATGACTGCTTTGTTGGTCACATAGTTGTGGTCATGTCTGTCAGATGTGTGCAGGGTTTGCTGTGCTGCACCAGCATCCTTGCCAGCCTCTGATCCATGGGGCAGCCCACGAACAACAGAGTTGATATTAAACTCAAACATGCACTGCCAAGGTACTAGGGGGAAGGGATGACAGCAGTGCTCTATCTGGGAAAATTCCCCCAGCATCCCTCAGAACAGACCAGTATAAAGTGTAGCTAATGGAATTAGGTATTGAACTAACGCAAACATTGCTTACTATTACAACATTCTGAAGTTAATATTGCTTTGGGAGGAATTATTCAATTCACTCTTCTCTTTGTGCTCCAATTTTCACTTTTCTCACATGCTCATGTGCTCACAAGACAAGCTGTACAAGGCTGGCTGGTTTTGGTAGGTTTCAAACCACAGGGGTTTGTGAGAGAGCTGTATAACAAGTCAGGGATTACTATATAAAACAAGATTACTTTTGCAGAACAGAAAAATACAGCTAGAGAAACATGGGCTCAAATAGCTGTTGTTGGATCAAGCTGTTGGCCCTACTCGACCCAAGCCAAAGGTCGCTCTCAGCAAGTCCAGTATAAAGCCTCATGTTGGCTTCAAGTGAGGTTCAAGTACACACAAGTTGCTAGGAACACCAAAAGAAAGGACTGGGGCTACTCCTAAAGATCTGGAACTAACGTAGCTAAAATAACAAGAGTAATCAAGTGTGCTGTAAGTATCTACCAGACTTGCAGACGATTTTCATATATGTACCAGCAAGAGAATAATAAAGGAATTTTATCGTTAACTGTGGGGTTTAGCAAATATTTCCTGTTTTTCATGCTAGGCCTGACAATGATTTAGTCATACATGAAAGCAGAGAGGTTGCTTCTTACACGTAGTGCTGCGCCAACACATTGGGTACTTTGACCATACTTATATACACTAGAGCATCCTGCACTTCATTTGTTTTCCAGAGAATGAAGTTGAAGGTTGTAGCTGACTGTGCACCTTATCATTCCCTTTGACCTTTTCCTTTCCCTCTATCTAATTTCCAGGTAAGCAATAATGTAGATTATTTTTGCCATTGCTAGAGTATACCTGTAATGCTAGAGTATACCTGTAATGCAGAAAAATGAGATCCATCCATATCTGTTTGGTAAAGCAGAGGAAACCTTTAGAAACACAACAGGGCCCAGTGGTGGGAAAAGCCAAATATTCAGTTCTGATGACAAGGCTGCAGAAAGTCAAAGAATGTGAAACAACACTCCAAAAAATGGTCCTTGAGCAATGCACAAGAATAAGACAAACCCCAAGGTGTTGCCAATTCACCACATGAGGAAATTCCTTCCTATCCCAAACACAGAGCTTCAGCAGCATGTCTGGCAGTAAATATTGTTAGGGCTGACCCAGCTTGTTTTTATCCAGGCATGACACTGGCACTCAAAAGATGATGTTTGGTTTTGATCTCGCCTTTCAACAATTACACAAAGAATCTCCCACAGCAAAATATTCCAAATAGTGATTAACCTTCTAGGGCAAAAGCCAGACTTTCCACGTGTTTCATCTAAATTTAGTTATTTTTTAATTTCCAGGAATGGCTTTTTTTCTTCCTGTCACTGTTTAGCTCACATATATTCCTGTGTGGGTCCTGAAGATCTCCTGAAGACATGTCAAATCCTAGATAGAGATCTGAGGTTCAGTAGGGGTGAATGTATTTAAGCTGTGAAAACATGTTTCTGTAAGTGGTAGCACAGCTATGCAGAAATCTTGAATATGAAGTAATTTCACATACAAGGAATGTCTTGCGGTTCTTGTTGGAGTCAGGTTGCTCTTTTAATTTCCATCCTTGGGGTGGTAGTGGCTGCTCCCTGGCAGGGAGTGCAGCGTGGGGCTATTCCCAGATGGGCCTCCCGGGGAGTCACTGAGCACATTGGTTTTCAAGGAGTGCAGCTGGAGTTGAGGATATTCAGCACTACAAAGGATCTGGCCTTTCAAATGTTTTTCACTGCAGGCCAAAATAATAAAAAAATCAGGGGGTATCTTGTTTATATATTGATGTTTCCCATGTCCAGGCGCTTTATGATACTTACAGTGGTCATATAAACTGCTTCTAATCTGATTTGGCAAGCTGATCCAACGATTCCTGCTGCTGATTAAAAGTGTTTCCACACTTGCTGAGTGAAGGCTTAACTCCAGATAAGCCTTTGCGCTGAAGTGATGAACAGCAGACCCAAGAGATCATTTATAGATTCCAAATCTGGTTGTTTAGTAGTACTTGGCGCAAACCAACTTCACTGGCAGCAGCCGTCTGTTGCCTACCTCTCTGGATCAGCCTCAGAAGACAGATAGCAATTTTCTGGAAGCAGTGGTTGTCCCAGGAGTGTGGGAACAGCAAGCTGGGTCAGAAATTTAGTCTCCATAATCATGAGGTGAAAAACTGGGCTCAGTTCTACTAAAATAAGCAAAAACAAAATGAGCAGCATTCTTCAGTCTTCTTGCAGTTCATCAAGCAGCCTGGCAGCTTAGGTCTGTGTAACAAAACTTCTCCCAAAGCAAAGTTGTACTAAGGTATAGCTGAAGGGAGACAGTTCAAAATAGCACTTTGGGGTAAAAAGCTACAGACAGTGCAATAATCCAAGATCTAAGTATTAGATGTTCAGCATGAAAAATGCATTGACAAAGAACACAAGCCTGGCTGAACACTGAAATAAAGAGTTACTGCAGTCAAACTATCTTGCCTCTGTTTTAAGGTGGTTTGGTATCAGGACCGTGAAACTAATCTGAAACTGTGGGCAGGTAAGTGTGATCAGAGTTACAGTCTGATTATTTTACAAAAATTTAAGGTTTAAAGATGTAAAAATAAGTAAATAAATGCAGAGCCCAAACATTAGCTGGCAGGATAAAACAACATTACCCTGCAATATATTTGTAACATGCTTTGACAAGGCTTTTCCCCCTTCCCTTGTTCTATTGCCTGAGCTAGTGTATAAATATTTTTCTAATTAAAAAATAAAATATCCCTGTGTAAGGTGGGGAAAAATTGGATTCTGATAAGTCCTTAGAAGATCAGGAAAGGGGGATGGGTGAAAGAGCAAATCTGCTTTCCTATATATTTTATTCTATTCTTGATCACAAATATAAGTTCAGAAATACATATCTGATCCCTCATAATATTAGCTATCTAAACAACATGATGGATGGAAAAGAGAGGGCAGGATGGAGCATCTGCCTCTTACTTGAGGAGCAACTCCCCTCTATGAAGCTGTCTGGAAGCTGCTAGCAAAGATGTTCGTGGAAAAACACGTCCTGGAGATGGCATGAGTGCCATGGCCAGCAGCAGAGTGGAGAGAGGAAGGAGACGGAAACACCAGTACCTGAACTGCAGCACTGCAAGTAATTGCAAGTGTTGCCTCTCAAGTTGTCAAGTACATCCTGCACCAGTAGCTCCTTAAAACCAGACATGCTGAAAGAACCACAGCTCCCTTGCTCTTTTTGCTGCTCTGCCCTCTTGCCAAACTCCCATGTGTACTGAGCTGCAGGCACTGATGCCTTTGCTCATCAGTAAACCTGCAGGAGATGGGAGCAAGAGGTAACTTGATGGCAAAAAAAGCTGATCACAGCTGTACCAAAATGGTCAACATTGGTGATGCTGAATCTGCTTGTCTCCTATGAGACCTCTGTGTCACATTTAGGACATTGTCCTATTTCAGCTTCATTTCTTTGTTTTCATTGTGCAGAGTGGTGGATTTGAAGATCTGGGAATACTGCGAATAGCACCCAGCATCTTCCTGCATCACTGGAGTCAGACATGGGAGAAATCCTATCCAGGCTATGGATTCTTCCAGTTGTTTTCAGTCTTCAGAGAGGAATACATACAGAGCTGAGTGTTTTATTATATACGAAAATAAATAGTCCATTGGATTATATTTACTTAATCTGTGCTCTAGGATTCATGACTTCCCTTTTACTCCTATGCTGGCCTTAGGAGCCAGCCTGCCTTGTTCCTTCCAAGGCTATGAGCAGCACTCAGATCTTGTATGTAATCCTGGTCTCTCGTACATGTTTCCTGCCTGGCATCATTGGATCCAGGAGCTTCAGCCTCCCCAGGGTGCAGAGTCCTTAGGTGTTCATTTTCAGTTTCCCTATCCAGGAAACAACCAGGGAGAATTGCAAGGACTTTTAAAAGCTTCTTCCTAAACAAAACCACGTTGCTTATAAATTACAACAAGGAGGTGTGCAGTCATGGAAAAGCAGAACACTGAGCACATGTCCCACGCACCGGGTACCCATGGTACCATCAGGTCCCTGATATTTGCAGGAAGCCCAGGTAGTCCAAGTCTCCTGCTTCTGCCTCTTACTTCAGAGAATGCCTGTTCCTCGGTGGAAGACATTTCTCTTTAAAACAGTCAGCCCGTGGCATTTTTGTCCATTCCCTCTGTACTAGTATTTTCCATATGCCAGTCCTCAAGTGGGAACACTGACAGAGCTATTTCGAGTCAATAAATAACCATTTTGGGCAAAACCCAGGGATTTTGCCAAGATGGGGTGTGCCTTGATATTCGTTGCTTCAGTGTCTAAGACTGAGCTCGTTTCCTGGTGCCAAAACCCTCACAGTATTCACCAGAAATGAAATTAATTCGTAGGTTGCCACTAATGCTCTCAAACTCCTCACTCTCTTTCCAACTTAGGTAATGGAAAATGGAGAAGTTCTCAGAATCTGCCTCTCCTACACAGGGTAGGCAATGTACAAATTGTACCTTACTGGTTTGGGATTTAAAGCCTTATTATTCTCTGTTGAAACCATGCTAGTTTTCTACGTGTACTGTGTGAGAGCAATTCTTGATCAAAGATGCATTCCCAGTAAATCCTCCCCCATAGTTGCTGTGGGTACCCAGGGTGGGATGAATGCTCAGAATGTGTGCACTATAAATACAAAATGGTGGAAAAATCCCTGTGAAGGAAAAGTTAGTATCCTATTTATATTTAGAGCTGGTATTTCGTGTAAGCTGTGATGTTACAAAGTCAAGTGTGTGTAGTTTTATACAGACATTTCTCCTTGCCCCTTTGTACATAGCTTGACAGAAGCAAGAGAATGTCTCTGACAGATGCCGATGAAATTACCTATCTGGTTACAGAGCTGAAATATTTGGAAAGGACACAAGTGAGAACAGAATTTATTGCCTTTGTGAAAAGGGGATTTAATTTCCAAACTATCCACACGTGGCAATGAACAACCTTGTCTCTGCCCTCTGGTGACAGCCTGCAGGCACCATGCAATTATGATTAAAGCCTTTTATTGTTTTTGTCCCAGATTAGATTAAGTTGGTATTTAAAGATACAATTTTCTAATTGTGTTGTCATGCCAGAACAGAGACGTGGTTGTCTGTGCACTTTTACTGAGGAACAAAAAAGAAATCTGAATGCTTTGAGGTAAACATGGCTAGCACGACTCCTAATTTCCAGGAGGAGTGGGAGAAGTAATTACAATTCTTCTAGATTATTATTACTTCTTAGTGTTCAGTTTAACTGGGAAAACAATTTGAATGAGTTCACACAGCCACTAAAGATAAGGCAGGGAAGAGGCCACTGCTCTGTGCTTCTAGCACTGCTTACAGCAGAGATCCTCTCCTTCCTGGCCACAGCAAAGTCAACATCCCTGCTCCCAAAATCATGCCACCTTTGTGGTAAAAATAAATCATAAAGATTTACACTAATCTGGACAAAAATTATTAGCTGCTTATTAGCTGTATTCCAGTATTACAAAGCCAATGGATCTGAGTGTGAGACAGACCTAAGAAATGCTGTCAAAGCAAGGGAAAAATGAGAAGGAGCTATGCATAAGTACTTCCAGGTATCTAACATTCCCAATCTTACAAAAAAAGATCGGAGGTGAGAAGAAACAGTTAATTGTCCAAATAATTTCAGAGATAAGGGTATGAAGGAAAGAAGAGACAAATCAGTAAGGAGGTTGAGATGACAAGAAAAGGAGCATCAGCTTGAAACCGAAAGCCCAAAGGAAACACTTTCATGACTCCCATTTAAATCCCTCTTCCTCTTCTGAAAAACAGTAAATGGCTCGGGGATTTCTCTAGCTTACAGTGTGCCAAGTAAGGCCCAAGGGATTCTGAATTCTGTCTTACAGCACTTTTACCGTGGGAATTTTGTACAGGAGGAAGACTTCTGATTTGTTTCATGAGTTGTGGACAATGACCTCCCTGATTTTTTTCCTATATGGATACAGAAAGTTGCCCAAGAATTGAAAATAACACCTCTGTACTGTGAAAGAAAATGGAAGAATGGCAGTCGTGTTTCAGTACGTCATTTATCAACGTGAATGAGAGCTCTCCCAGCAGTTACAGTGGTGCTATGTAAGAAAGCCAGCTCATCCTCATCTAGCAAACAAGAGACAAGAGCAGCCATAGGCTTGCTGCATATGAAACCAGAGGCACCAAAGAGTCTTATATCAAAACAGCTTTGGACAACATGACAGGTTTGCTCTGGCTTGCACGGCTGCTGCTTTCAGTCTTTTAGGGTTGACTGTGATGCTTCCTACACCCATTACATTCACCCACCAAATCGTGCCAAAAAGACATCATAGCAAGATATCAAATCCAGTGCGTCATGGACAGTACCTACACAAACTTATTGAATTTGGTGCTTGCTTGCCCAGCCTGTGCAGCCTCACAGCAATGTTGCTGCCTGGATAACATAACAATCAGGGATTAACTTCACTTTCAGCAAAGCAGTGCCCAAAATGTGGAGCTGGCCGGATAGATACCAGTGCCTTCTGCAGTACAACCCCTCCAGTGCCTGATTATTTCTAATTATAACACCTGGCAGATGTGCAGTGTTCTGGCAGAGTTTGGCACAGTGTTTTACATTGCTTCAGATTGACTGAGGGAAGCAAGCGCTACCAGCTGAGCAGCTCCCCAGGTATGTCTGTCAGCATAAGCAATGCTCTCCAATTAGCAAGTCAGGCCCTTCTGCCAGAGCACCAAGGCTCTGTAGAAAGAGCAACTTTCTACCAGCAAGAGGCTAAGCAAGAGCTCCTGTGCCTGCCACCAGTGGCTGAGCCACAGTGAGATGGGGGCTCTGCAGAAGGGCAGCTCTAGCAGAGATGTCAGGCTGGGACCAAGGAAATCCCTGCTGTTCTCCCTGCTTCCACTACCCAGGCTCACCAGCAACACGATGGGCCCTTCCTTACCCCCACCATCTGTCTCGTGTTCAAGCACCCCATGACACCATCCTTCACCTTATATATTTCTGGGAGAAGATCCTCAAGGCAGACAGTGCCTTTAATACGAGGCTGTCTGATAGTCCTTCCAAGGAAACCCAATTTCAAATGGAGCCCCCATGTGCTGTTACACAACCTATTATGAATGACCCCAACTTAAAGTGATGCAGAAAAAGACCCTAACACCCCTCTTTAAGAGACAAATGGGTTCCAAATCCTGTCCTGCAGCCTGTAGTCTAGGCAGACCTGAATGACCTGCCTTTGCAGGAGCAGAACGTGTTTACTTGTTTTTAAAATATAAAGAAAAAATATTTTATTGACTATTTCAAGGTCATGTTTCAATCTCTGATTTGGGAAGTGGGTTTGTGCCATTTTTAAATAGAAAATACTTGAGTTGTTCATGAGATGTTGAGAGTCATATAACATGCAGAAAATCTATCAAGTCCCCATAGAAATTGGGGTAAGTGTGGCTCTACAGCGTTTTTTAAAAGGCACTTGAGAACAAGACTTCATAACAAGCATTGCTGAGAATCTGCAACTGTCACAAAAGGGAGTGGAAATACATGTACTATCTTAGAAGTGTCTCTCTGACACACTTAAGAAATAAAGTCACAACAGCCCCTTTAGGGTAATCTCTCTGAAAGATCTAACTGGAGAGATGTATTTCATATACAAGCAGAACACTCAGCTTCTCTTCCCTTCCTGGGCTCTGGAAACACGTCCTTTAGACCTATCTGGGATTTTCCTTCTACTTCTTCAGCTTTTATCTGATAAGCTTCTGCTCACGTACAGTCCTATTCAGGTGGTTGGCCACCCTGAGCTCTAACTGGGCCTCTAATTATTTATTAACAATCTAGCAAAAAATCTGAGAAAAAAAAAGTGACTTATGAGTAAGAACATCCAGAGACTTGACACACTTAAGAATATTAATTTCATGGCTCTAAAGGATTTGTCCTAATAATCACAAGCATCCTACTAATGATTGCTCTTCCTCCTTCTCCCCCACCCTCATTTAACAAGCAGTGAAATTAATAGAGCCTGTGTTTCCACAGATTTACATTTTCTGTTCCCCAACAGTCCTCACCATACCAGCAATAATCAGCTCCTACCCTCTGCTTCCGCTGACACATGGATGGGCAAGATGCTGGATCAGCCTCAGGCAGACTGAGCTACAAGCATGGACCCCCTTGGTGGATCCCCAGCCAGGCCCAACTCCTTTATTTACTGAGCCTCTTCATAGATCTGCTGAGAACATATAATTAACTTTGAGACTCCTAAATTTCTCTCAAACTCTGATGGAATTGGCCAGTGGGATCAAAATTTAATGGTTGTGACAAAAAGCTAAGTATCACTATCTTGACACTGGGGGCTGGAAAAGGTGTCCATTCCATGAGTGAGGGGCAAACTCCTCCACTCCTCCATGGTTCCCACATCCCTTCATCTCCTACTACCCTTCCTCATGCCATTGGTTACACTGCTACTGCAACCACGTGGTTCTGGGAGGCAAGGAGGACTCTGGGCAAGCTATGAGCAGGGTGCCAGTGGGAACCTTCCTTGGGGTGCTATTCCCAGTCAGTATGCCCTTCCCTCTCATGCTCTCTGTGAGTCTCACAGCCTGGTTTTGAGTCTCCTGATTTAATTAGGTGTGCTCCAGCTGGCACACACCTGCACAAACCCCCACTAATTACACTGCACAAATAAATGCTTCATCCAGAGAAAATAAAGGAGGAAGGAATTAACTCATCACCCTTCCAAGCTATATTACCAGGGTATTTTACAAACACAGCATCCCTGGCAATGCCCCCAAGCTTCAGGAGAGACACCCAAAAAAGTTACCTGTATATGACCTGGAGGCTACACAGCTGCTGACAGGAAGCACCTGGCAGCACCTTGTGATGCTTCAAGCTTTCTAAGTGGAAAGCTGTCCCGCTCAGCTTCAGCTAGAGGACCTTTCTCCATGGGAAGAAAATCTCCCTTTCATCCAGGGTGAGAAGGGTCTGTGAGCAACTGGCCTTGGAGGCAACCCTTCAGCATGACCTCCACACTCCCTAGGTTGTTTGATAGATATCCCTGCTTCTCAATATTTAAGAGACACACCCTAGGGCTGTTAATAGTTTACTCTTGAAAAAGCAAACCCAACTACTTCTGCTAGAGCACAAATCTTCCAGCATCTGAAAAGCAATTCAGGTGAGAGCCCACCCCATAAGGCAGCACAAACCTGTGTTATATCTGTCCTGGGGAAACATGGCCTCTTTCCCTGCCTTCTTCTCTAGCCACTGAGCTTTCAAATGTTGTACAGACAGATATTAATATAACAAGTCGTTTGAAGAACTATAGAGAAAGAGGCTTTCGGATGAAGAAGAACAGTACAGGAGAAAGGTGATGCAATGAATCAAGTTTTGCAATACAAAAATTCTGAGAGGGAAAAAAAAGGTGTAGTTTCAGACATTGCCAATCCCTGCCCAGGATGAGGTTAGGCACATCAAAATTCTTGAGGTATTTGGGAGAGCAAGTGAAAGCCTTACTGGGGCATAGGTTTGGAGGGCAAGATCATAGTCTGCACAATACAGGTCAGGGCTGAGTGCTCTCACCACTGGTCATTCAAGCAAATGGTTACCAAAACAGGCAAATGTCTGCAAAGCATTTCAGTGAATTGGCATCTTACAGCAATACAGGTTGCAGAGGGCAAATGAACTCTAGGCTATCACAGCTCTCTAGCAGCCGTGGTCCCCTCACCTCACAGTCCTCAAAGGGCTCCCAAGAGCCTCCCCCTGCACAGTCTCAGATTTAAGCCCAAAAACTGCTGCACAAGCTGCTGCATCTGCCAGCTACCTCTGCCAGCTGCACTTGACAAGCTGGTCCAGGCACCCTGGGGTCCTAAGACCTGCAAAGGGGCCAGACCAAGACTGCAGCCCCATTAAAGAGAGCTTCAGTCACCCAGGGATGCTCGGATGTCCAAGGGGCACCTGGACACACGTGCTTGTTTCTGTACAAATCTGCTTGAATGCAAAATTTGTCTGTTTTCTCCCCACAAGAAGCAAAGCAAATTCGAAGCAGTCACATCAGCTACAGGGAAGGATGGAGGAAAACCTCAGACAGCAACACCAATCCTTGCTGAACAAAATCCCTGAGATAGACACCTGCCTGGGAAGGACATGTGCTTCAAGTGGCACATGTCACAAACCTGGTTTTGCTGAAGAACAATGACAGTGATTCTGGCACAAGCTCAGGCATTTCTCCTTTCCAAGGGCACCTGCTTGGGAAGCAGGGCCTGGTTGGTAACATAAGAGAGAGAAAACAGGACCAAAAGTGAGAACACATCCACATCCCCCAATACCTGCAGGTATAGAGACAAAGCATAACTACGCATATACACACTTCAATTAGTTCATACTCTTAAAATGGGCAAAGGCTATATTCAAAAAGATAATTAAAAAAAAAAAAAAGAAGCATTATTTATTGGGTTTTTTTTTTCCCTATATTTCAAGGATATATAAAGGCTCTTTAAAGGTTCCAGGACTGTAAAGAAGTCTTTGACTTTTCTATCTCTTCCTGTCTTTGCCTTCCACAGCTGGGAGAAAAATCTAAGGGCCTTAAATAAGTTTAAATATGAAAGTCAAAAAAAGGCTTTGAAAATAAGCTGTGAAGGCACACTCTGTATTTGAACTCCATAGAGAAAATTAAAATCAAGGGAAAATGTAGAGCTGAAACAGTAATACATCAAATTTTTACATGTATTTATATATATATATTTCAATCAGAGGACTCAATGTCTTACAGCTTTCAATGGGACTTTTGTTTGTGTAAAGACAGAACAGAGCTCTGTTTCACCATGGCTCTGTGCTTTGTCTGCTATCTCTAGTCCCCAGACTTTTACTCCAACCTGGAGTAGGACACCCATCTCTTAGAGCAGCTGAGCTCATGTAGGATGGGAGTGTTCTCTTTTGTGTGGTACCACCAGTGCCGAAATCCCAGCTCTGCTGAAATCAGTGGCAAAACTCTCTCTCCAACAGAGCGTGCTTCCCACTGCCAGGCACCCATGGCCACTTTGCTGACTCCCCCAGCACCCTGCCACCCCATGGGGCCCCTGGCATATAAAATTAGCTATGCTTGTGCTCACAGGGACTGTGCCTTGGTGGGTTTTCTCACCTAGGGATGAGACTGCTCCTGCCACAGCCTAAGCTGCCATAGGGCTTGTTTCTGTTACCTGTGTCAGCCCCCAAAACCAGCCTGGAGGGAGCAGGCCTGAAGGCTGAGTGGATACATACCAATGTCAGGCAGCATCCTCCAGTGACTGCCTTTCACAATTTACCTGCTGACAGCTGTGTGAAGGTCTCTGTGGCAGATTTGTCATCCACAATCACCAAGGTGAGCCTTTCCTAGCAAAACCTGATGAACACTAGCCCCCCATCCTCCATGTTCCATGTCCTTCAGCACAAAGTACAACATCCCACAGCAGAGAAGCTGCAAACAGCCCTAGCTCAGCTAGGAACAATAAACATATTCTGCAGGTTTTCTAACATATTTATGTAGCCTGCTTCTTCTATCCACCAAGTTTTAAAATACAGCCCATCACTACAACATCTGAGCACAAGACTAGACACTGAGCTGCAGACCCAGTGCAGTGTTCTCCTTTGGTGCAAAGGAAAATAAATTATAGGCAACAAAAGACTGGACAGTAGTTAAGGGAACAGATGATGTTTCCTAGTAACTCATAGGCAGAGGAAGGCAATCCCTGCCACTTTTACTGTTGTGGTTTGTAGGAGCAAAGAGGAGGATGGCTGGAAAGAGTCTATTTCAACAACAGTACTCATCAGCCAGAAAGGGGAGAAAATTGTTAAATCAGCAAAAATTTGTTAAATCAGAAAATTGTTCAATCAGCATCTCACAGCTTCCTCTCTTCCATGTGCAGGGCTTCAGGGGACACAGCAGCAAGTGTGGCATCAAAAATATTCTTTTTCTCCTTGTTTCTACTCCAGAATCTCTCCAGCCTCAAAGAAACTTCTCACCTCCATGCCATGGCTTTGCCTCCAGGAACAAACACAGTACCCACCTGCACGAACCACTGTGCACTCCTCTGCTCACCAGGACTGCATGGATGCCAAGTGCCTAATTGAAGTATTTCTTTCTTCTTTTGTAAAGGCAATTCTTGTTCTACCTGGATTAATTTTTGAGAAAGTAAGGGACCTGCTTTCTATCCTTGTCTGTATCTCTTCCAATCACAGACAGACCACAGCAGTGCCCTTTACTTTTGATTAAAAGAACTTTAGGTATGCATTAAAGTGCACTGACCCAAATTTTTATCGTCTGACCCCACTGGTACAGCTCTCATTCGGCAGGCAGGATCCTTCAGTGGAGCTATTGCAGCAGCCTTGCATGACCAGAGAGAATAATTCTCCAGAAAAAAACCTAAATGATGGAGCTAGACAGAGTGGGTGACTGTGTACATAAACATTAGAATTTGTTTACTAATGCAAACAGCTCTCAGAGGGAGAGGAAAATAGCAGAAATATTCAGTTAAACATTTATCTCAGTTAAACATTTATGCAGGATTTACATATGATGACATCCACAGAGGTGGTATTTGCATGGCTGACACTATTGGCACTGTTGGATTTTTTAGGGATGCTTTCCCAGAGCATTTTTCTTGCCAGGAGAATTTTTAGAGAAATTGTGCAAGTCTAACAGATCCATCATTCACATACAGAGCTGTGCAATATTTCTTCCTTCCAAAGAACAGCTTGTTCCCCTATTTACAAGATATTAATATAGGAGGTCCTACTCCTGACACTTGGATACAGCTTCCCAGGTTTCCCACATGGGTTCAGATCTCATCTGATGTAACCCAGTGAGGTCAGCACATAAAATTGGAGAGAAGTTAGCAGGTTAAGAGCCTTTTCTCTAAACAACAAAAATGCTCTGTCTTTGTACATATTCTCCTAGAAAGGTAACCCCCAAAGCCAGGGACTCCCTTAGAGCACCTACTGCTGGTATTACAGCACTGTCCTAAGGGTTGAGAATGGAAACCTTACATTAATCAGATCCGGGAAAAAAACAAAAAAACCCACTTGAATTTTACTTTTCTCAACCAAACTGATATGTAAATTAGATAAATAATATAATTATCAAAACACAGAGCAGAATCCAAAAAATTGCCTCATCTTTGCTAATATACATTTTACTTATATTAATGTGTTCTGATAGCCAGGATACTTTGCCCAAACAGACCCTGGGGTAGGATACTTCAAGGAAGTTATGTCTCATGTCAGTCACATGCTTGAGGATTATACATTCCAGGTGTGCATATAACTTCCCATCAGCTGTGAAAAGTCACCTGCATAACTGAACTTACAGCTCTGAACAACAGGCCCTGATTCTGCTGCAGCAATACCAACCTCCGGTCTCTCAAATTTATGAGGCAAGGACTCAAAAAAACCATTTGTGGGTAAGTTTACCATGTCAGCCTGAGACACCTTCATGTACCTTTTCATGCCTGAGTCCTAAGGGTCCTCTTTTTCAGTCTCATCCACAAGAAGAGGAAGAAATGTCTGCCCTCTTTTCTTTCTGACAAGGACAACTGAAATGTAGCAGGACTCTCATGACTCCATGAGTTGCAGCTGTAAAAAGAAATGCACAAACAATTTAGCGTACACATTGAAATCATGAGGTCATTGTGAGAAGTGCCATTTTTTCTGGTCCAACTGCAATTAATTGGAACATTGCTACTGTTTTCCAAGGCCAGCAGCACTGCATTTTCCTGCCTGCTGAGCTCTGTGGCAGGTGAGTTTCAGTGGGATGAATTCCAATTTAATTAACAGAAAACAATTTTCTTCAAGAGAAAAAAACAAAACAAAAGCCCAGACGACAAACTGTTCCTACATTTCTCTCAAAATGAATGTATACATCATATAGAAAACAAAAAGGTAATACAAAGAAACTTGGCTGCCTTCCACTCCTAGGAGATGCTAGAAACCCATTTGATATTATGTTTTAAAATACCATTTTTACTAGCACCGGATACCTTAGTTGGAGGACCCCATGATGGATGGATTTTTTTCCCCTCCATGAAAAGCATCCATTTCCTCTCTTAGGCCACAAACATAAATATAGAAATAGATCATGCTGAATTGGTCTGTTTATGATTATTTATTTAATGGCTAACCACAGTGTCTTGAGCTACTAATACATAATTTAAATGTCTTACAAATACAGCACTTGGTTTTCAATTCATTCTCTGTACATATTCAATAAAGTGAGCATGTGTAAATAATAAAGAAAGTGAGGCCTTGGTTATCGATTCTGACAGGGTTCACAGTCCTTCTAAATGTGTCTTTAAGTCATTTTAGCTTGCATTTGAACATAATTATCATGACAGGCATGGCTTCAACTGAGCCAGCAGAGCTTTAAAATAAATACTGGAAGCTGCTTGCTCGACACTGATGCAAGGTCTGAGTCCCAGTCTGGCAAACATCCCCGTTTCCCTCAGTAGCCCCAGTTCTGGCACGGCCTGGCAGGCTGAGGATTCTTTGTTAGCCAGGGTGAGGGTCATCAGAAATGCCCACAGGAAAGAAGACCCAGCCTTGAAATTCAGCTTTTCTCATCCCCCCACTTCTTCCAAAGCCGATCTGGACTTGGGGCCTATTTGCCCTTTGCACAGGGATGAACGTCCCTGCCATGCCCCAGCCCCAGAGGAGCAGGACAATCCTTCAGGCTTTCTGCTGAAGTCCCACAGGACCATTTGTGTAGCCTATTCTGCACAGTGTCAGTACTTATGCTAAAGCTCTTTGCATGTGAAACCATTGCAGCCCACATTTCACACTTCCATTCATTTAGGCTTTACCAGGGGATCCATTTCATATTGCAATTAAAAGCTACTCTAGCATGCAGCATTTTAAGAAAGAATGCACCTTTAAGTATACTGCATCGTGCTGCAGGAAGTCAGATCTTCAATGAAATCTAGTCTACTTTGATTAATAATTGATGGCATTTTCGCATAGGAAAGAAGAAAAATCCCAAAGACATTCTTTCTATTGATCTGAAAGACTCAAATAAATGAAACAGATTAAAATTTTTGCCCATGTTTGTTAACTATTGATAAAGTGGCAGTACTGAGCAGAGGCAGTCATATATAGAAGTGTAAGGATGGTGACAGAGAAAGTTTTGAACAGCATCTGGTTCAATTTCTTGAAAACCTAA
This sequence comes from Dasyornis broadbenti, assembly GCA_013397935.1. Taxonomy (NCBI): domain Eukaryota; kingdom Metazoa; phylum Chordata; class Aves; order Passeriformes; family Dasyornithidae; genus Dasyornis; species Dasyornis broadbenti. Next base: position 1,392,725 of record VZRN01001507.1, on the reverse strand, counting down.
TTTGATGTTGAACAGCCAGGAACCCTGTGTATACTGACAGTACAAGGTTATGCATATCTTCCATAAGTATTGCAAAGCATGTTAACATATAAGAAGTAGTGGAAATTGTGTAGGCACTTAAATGACGGGAAAAAATTTAAAGATTTGGAGGCAGATCTTGAGCTGGGAAAAGAAATAATTTTAAAAGTACAGTTCATTAGTCTGACCTCGATCATACACAACTTTTTCAAACAGATACTGGAGAAAACAATAATCAAGATGTAGAGAAAAAAGGAGGCAAAAAGGCAATGTGATTTTAGGAAAGACAGATCACATCAGACTTGTTTGGATAGGTGCTTTTCTTGATCAGGGAAAAGTGGTAGATCTAATCTATGAACTTTGCTTACATTTGACTTAGGCCCACATGGAAATTTATCAGTGGAGCTGGAGAAGACGTGGGTTATTTTTTGTTTATGGTTTGGTGAGGTGTGTTTGCTTGTTTGCTTTTTAATTAACTGCTATTGCTCCAGTTCACTCCAACAGCAGACTGGTCCTCTTCCAATTTCAACAACAGCTTTCACCGAGTTTGCAGGCTGGGACTGAGCACTGATGAAGACAAAGAGTTCTCCAAGCAGAAGCTGCCATGGTTTCCCTGTGGCTGACAGCAGAGCCAACAGGGTCTGAGCAGCATCTCAGGCTCAACGTCACCCTGCACAGCCCCGGGGAGCTGCTGGAAGATTTGCTTGGTTAAGAAGCAGAAGCCTGCTCCATTCAGTCTGCAGGAGAGGTTTCAGAGTCAAGGTGAGGGGATTCTAGTTAATCAGCAAGGATGCACTGGGAGGGCATTTCCAAGCAATGAATATTTGATTAGAAGAGCCAAGAGGCAGAGGCAAATCTATAAAATAAGACTGATGAGTCATTGACTGTCAGTCTGTGCCTTCCTGTGCAACAATATCTCTGCTGGAAGTTCACAAAATGAAAAATATTAATGGGTCAGATTTGGCCCCAGAAGTTTTGAAAAAAGTTAAGTAGAGTGGAGTTATTTCCACAAAATCATTTTATCTTTCCAGCTACATTTAGCTAGTGGCAAGTACTGCTGTTCTCCAATGTTTCTAGTCCCATTGCTTCTTCCCAAATTTAAATTCCCCTCTCAGACCAAATGGCCTGTGCTTGAGAATGGCTCATTTAGCGTACATGAACATTTATAAAAATGCCCTCCTAAAAAATGCCATTGCACACAATTCTCCCTAGCAGGACTACAAAAAGGAGCAAGTCTCATATGAGAGGCATTGGATACTGACAGAGGGAGAGCAGGTCAGGATGAAGAAGGACATCAACAAATCAAACTAGCCAGAAGCACCAGCCCCTTCAAGGCTCGTATTCCTTGCATTTCTGTGTCAGGCTTACACCTACTGCAACACATCAATGGCAGAAAGCAAAACAGAAAGCAGATTTAAACATACAAAATGAGTTTGCTATATGAAAAGTAGTTAAAGTTGATGTTGCTCAAATGAGAAGTGAATACATTTAGATCACTAGTATTTGCATTTGACTATAGCATTGCATGGCACAAAACTGAAGAAAAAAACCAATAGCTTCCATTCCCCAGAGAGATCAGTGGAAAGGACAGGTATTCATCCCAATAACTGGTAAGTTAAATGTCCAAAGATTTTCATGTTTTGACACACCATGTTTTCTTTTATGCTGAATGATTTTAGCCTGCCGTTTTACACCTAAGAAATTATTCTGGATGGACATGCCTGGGCATGCACAGGTCACTCCTCAAATGACTGATATTAGAACTGCCAGGCTGTGCTTTGGTTTCATGGAGTTGGTAAGTCAGTGTCTAGTGATTTACCATATGATTGTGGATAAAGATTTCAGACTAGAATCTGTGTCTATGCCTATGCCATGGCAGGCATGACAGGTGTGTGTCACAGCCCTCACCACACTACAAATACAGTTACAACTAATGAGTTCGTCCAGTGACATCAAAATCCATTAGCATTTTATACTGACTTTAGTACAGACAGGATAAGACTCCATATCACCTTACTGCCTATAACCTACCTTACAAAATAAAGAGTTTAAAAAAGTTAATTAAATCAGTGATGAAACCCCTGTGACTCTGGAGGCTTGGGAACAAGCCTGTGGTGTGAAAAGCCAGCAGGATGCCTCCTGCAGGAAGAGCTAAGCAGAATTGCTTTTCACTCAGTAAGTAGTAGAAAAGCAGTGGCTACTAGACAGCCTCTCACAAGCTGAGTGTACAATTGAATCAATACTTTTAGTTTTACACTCTTACACATGCAGTAGATAGAAAAGTTTGTATTCCAGTCATGGTATCTGATGGCTCAAAAACAAAGACCATTAAAAAAAAAATTAAAAACCAGAGGCATTTAAAAATTCATTGGGTGACAGTGGGTACCTTGCCTTTATGTAGGAAATGCTTCTACTAAAGAGACTTTAGTAAAATTAATTAAGTCATCAGAAAGGTTTACAAGCTGCATTCACTGAGATTACAATTTTCATGAAGCAGTTTCTTGAAATAGCTAGCAAAACTCTATAAAGAAAAATCACTTGCTGAGTATATCCCTGCAGATTAAATAGACTAGGTAGAAAGAGAAGCATTTCAAAAATTTGAATCAGTCTTCTTGCAAGCAGTGAATGAAGAAAAGTCCTCCCTAGCCATATTCCTAACTTTAGCATGTGCAGAAGCACTGTTTAGGTCAGCGAGAAGCAAGTCTGACCCAAGTCTTCCCCTTTGAGCAGTTCAAGCCCTTCGGAGAACAGGCCCTCCAGTGACAGCAGGGTTTGCCCTCTAGAGAGAGGTAACCTGTGCCTCTACACCACTTCTGGCTTGATGCAGGGTAGAGGAGACTCTGGCATCCTTGGGCTGCTTCCGTGATACCAATGCTTGACTTGTTTCCAAGAAAAACCCCCTGTTTTATAGAACACTGGTTACAAGCAGACTTGGGTTCCTAAAACTAACTCTTCCCAAAGACCAGGGAAAAAACAACTGCCATAGATAGAAAACTCTGACAATGCTGTTGCAGACCAAAGCAAAGGGGTATGAACATTAAACTGTCAGTATTTCAGTCACTGGCTTTCTTGTATGGGGAACGGCAGTAAAACATCTGCCTTATACAATGCTGTGCTGCACAACATGGAAATGCCTTCAGCACAAGCGTGCAGTGATTTGTACTGAGTACATACTCACACACTACAGTAAAATAAATACTGAGTGGCAGAAAGGGAAATCTGATGGCTTTTTTCATAATACCCATCTTCTGTGTAAGTATTTTTCCATTTTCAATATGCTGCTCCTGGTCAGGGCTGGCTTGGAGAGCCCATGTTAAATATGAGGCTTTGGTTGATACTGGTGCATAGTTTTTAATGCTACAGAAATCTATTTTTGGGCATAAAGCAGATGATAGGGAATACATAACCTCACCCCAAAACACATATATTTCCCTAGTCAAGTCCATGGGCAAGACACCAGGTTGTTTCACAGCTCCTACCTCAGTTTCATGCATGACCATGTCTTCTCTTGGATTGTTTGCCCGTGACAGTTGTGAGATAGATGTGCTCTGAACCTCCAGCAGAGACATTCATCTTGGTAATTTTGGCAGGGAGGAAGGTAGCCGTCTGCACTCCACACTCTTCCTCTTGTGGAGGAGCTGCAATTTCCTGGGGAAGGCTTTGCAGCCACCCTGCACATCAACTTTGCTGCTGGTCCCATGCTCCCACAGCTCCCTGGCTCCAGCTTTGACACACCTGTGAGCCCCAAGAACAAGGATCTCTGTGGAAGCTCCTCCAAGACAAGACACTAGAACCCATGCTAGTCATGGCAGGCAGAAAGTAGCTCTAAAGAACTGCCCTGTATTCAGGAGAGCTGTAGATCCTCCAAGTTCCACAGCAATATTAGGAAGGGCTGAAACCTCCAGAGTGATCCCAAGTATTTACTTTCCAGGCCCACAGGTCCCCTGGAACCCTCCTACCATGTTACTTCTCTCCAGCTGGTCCCCTGGCTCTCCCCAAAAGTAGCACAGGTGAGTTGGTACATGGCCAGAAATACATTTCTTTGGTGCTGAAAACCACCATGTGCCAGGTGCCACTGCTTCTTCCACACGTGTGGTTCACCTATAGCAGAGCCCAAGGACATTTAACACCAGTGACGATGATTCAACCCTTAGCTAAGGCATTTGGCCAAGTGCTCTCTGCAGCAGCTGTTCCTGGTAATAGTTACTGTTCTCCTAGGGGCCTGTCCATACCCAATGCCTCAGTTTGTGTTACCACCACCAGTGCACACAAGGTGTCCCAGAAGACCAGGGATGCTGGGCAGCCTGAAGCCAGAGCACACGATTTTCAGTTTGCCTGGCACCACCTTACACTTCTTGGGAAGTTTTCTTCACTGTGCCAAAGCCTCACACTGCAGCAGAAAGGAAAAGAGGAAAACAAGACCCACAGTTTTACAGCTGCCACAGGGAGAAGGCATTTTGTGCCCTGCTTTGGCGTGCTGACTCAAGGAGATGGAAGAAGAAAGGCAGAATAGCAGATGGGATTCAGTGCTGGATAGTGGATCAGCTGATGCAGGGAAAGCAACTCTCTGAACAAGAAGGCTGAGATGATTATAGGATGTGGAATGTGCAAAGGAGGGTGATAACTAGAGAATAGTGGGATGGAGGAGGAGAAAGAGGTAGTAACCAGGACAAAGATCTGAAGATTTGGACAAAGGCTTTTAATTACAGAGCAGAGACAAAATGCAACACATCAGAGCTGTGCTGTAAGAAACAATAAGCTCAGGAAACAGAGGCAGAAATTCTCACAGGATTGGCTGACATTCCTTGTCTACTGCTGGTACCACACAGACATGCTCCACAAACCTGTCATAAGGTTTGCCCCAAGACAACCTGCTGCTCCAAGGGGAAAAGCAAGCTTCTTTGGTTATCCCTCAATACCACTTTCTCCACATCTTGACATCTCTCCCTGCACTGCAGCACAGAAGAGCTGCTCACTCTCCAGCCCTCCAGGGCAGAAGAGACTTTAGAGAAGTACCAACATTTCCCTCCAAGGTGAGGAGAAATGGGCATTGTGCTAGTGGATACTGCTGTTGTGACCCATGCAAAGGCAAAAAGCTCTCAGTGCAGCGTGGTGGGTTGTGGAGGAGGCTGGGTGAAGAGATGAGACTGAGTTTGGTGTGGGGCCCTGGGCAGTGGAGCGCTCTGCAGAGTCAGCTGTGCCCTCCAGCAAGGAGGTGCCAAACAATCTGCTCCTCTTTCCAGATGCTGGGGGCAGGGGAAGGAAGCCTTTGAGTAGGGAGTTAATTATAGGGATTGTATTCCATTTCCTACAATTAAGGGAACCCATCTGTAGAGATGTTAATTAATGGAGATCTTATGGGGTTTCAGTTTGGCTGGAGGGTCTTACTGGGTGTACTCTGTCTCCTTGGTATTTTCTGTAGTTGTGCAGTCATTAGCTTTTGCCATTAAAGACAGTGAGATAGCAATAAATAAGGAATGGACAACACAATGATTTTCATACATAGCAGATGTACATATTTGCCTCTTCCCCGACTCCCACTATCTTTCTCTGATTAATGCAACCACTAGTTACAAAAGTCTTTTTCTGTTTTAAAAAAAAATAGGTGGATGGTACAATTGAGGTGCATGAAACCATTTTTTAAAAATTAAATAAGGACATTTCACCTTGTATAATATATCAAAATATAAACAGGCATAGGGTGAATATTAGTAAGAATTATCCAAATAAACTCTTTTTCTAGTTAAAGCATTTTCATTCAATTTTTTTCTGTGTGTTCCAATTAAAACTTATCAACATTACTGTTGATCTGTCTGTTTTTTCCCAGCTTCCTTTAGATATAGACTTTCTTCTGGGATAGACTCTTTTTTTCATTTTAACCTACTGTGTTTCTCCTAAATGCAGTTTGAAATTAGCAGTCCCAAGAGAAACAAAAAATAGCTTAAATCATTTATGTCACATTTAGCATGTGCCTAAGACAGCACAATGCACTGAAGTTTGTGCAGCCATGAGTGTGTAGCCAAAAGCCCAGACCACTGGGCATCTCCTCTTGCTGCAGGGATTTGGGGTCTGACCTACACACATTCCTTCACTCACAAATTGACCGAGAGGTACCACACTGCTGGCTCCTGCTATAGACTATTTAGGTTTTGCTTGCTTTGAATTATTCCTCATGCATGGAATTATTTCCTCTTTCCCCAGAGACAGCTGAGGGCTGGGTGCTGCCAGGCTTGCTGGCCAGGCAGGGCTGGTAAAACCCTGGTGTGAAGTGGGGGCACAGAACCTGCACAATGACGTCCTAACATAAAGAAGCCATCAGGTCCCCCAGGCATGACTGAGTACCCTTTGGAAGAGTCTGTCACACGCTGCCTCCAGCTTCATCCTGCCTATCTTAAGATGCAACAAAGGGCTAGGAGTGAAACCCCTGGAAAGCAATAGAGGAAGCAGGTCTGGTTTCTAGACCCTGCATGTTGAATGCCACAGCCCATGTTCACCTATGTTGTGGCGCAATCCAGACATTCTTCCTGGGCCTAAGCCTCGGCTGTGTGGGAGAGGCTGCTCCCTCAGGGAGGGTCATGCAGCTGGAGGAGGCCACTACTGAGTGCTGTGGTCCCAGAGATGTAGCTGGAGTAGTTTCTTCACTTATATGGAGGTGACTTTCTTGCTGCCTGGATTTTAGTTCAGTTCCTTCTAATTTTTTTTCCATTTTCAGAGACCATTTTTCATTCACTATCTGTAATGAGACATTCAGTTCCACAGCAATATCCAGCTCATCAATCTTTCCTTTCAAGAGCACTGCAGCTTTTACTGATTCTCTATTCCTTTTATATACAAGGCCATACACACACACTCAGATATATATGTGTATAGAGAAGATTTCATTCCTTCTGTCTTTTTGTTCTTTGCTGTGTTTAAGTTGTTTGCAACATTCTTGTAATTACCTGGTCTTTGATTACCCTACTGATTTACTGTTGCCCCTAACAGTCTCTCTTACACATCTCTCAGAAAAAGTATTAACCACCTTTCCCGTTATTCCCTTCCTGTGCTGTTCCTGCTTGCTAGCTGTCCAGTGGGATCTATCTCTTCATGCATAATTTTCTGGTGAAATGTGCTCTGCAGCAGTGCAGTATATCCATTCTGAGATTTGGAGAGTTAGTTTGAGTCAAAGGTGAATTCTTACTAATCTCAGATTACCATTTAAGAGGCTTTATAACATCTACCCTCCTAACAAGGTCTACCATGTTGCTCAGATCCTCAGCAGACAGCTCTGCTTCCTCTCCTCTTCGTGCTTGCTCAGCTCCCAGTGCAGTCACTCCCAAAGTTTCAAAGCCAAAAGACTTTGTATATTGTTTCTTCTCCATCTCAATGCCTGGAACAAGCTATGGTCACCTTTACTCCTCAGTCAAGTGTTACTGAGAGCACAGTAGAGAGACAATATGCTATGCAAACCATCACGCCTTTGGGGGTTTGAGGCAGGGAGAAATGCAACTTCTCCTGTGGGAGTGGTGCAGAAAAATAAACCAGCTGTCTGGATTGAAATCATGAGCAATTAACAGTGGTTTCAATTACCCAGAACAGAAATTTATAAATATTTGCAAATTACATCCTACCTTTCTTCACATGAAGAGTGGCAACCCATGAGAGAACTCTCCCTACATCAGAATGATGTCATCTGAAGGAATTCTGAAGGTCAAGGGTTCAAGAGATATTTTAAAAATATCTTCTTAATTAGCAGCAGCACAGTCTACTCTGCTGTGTGTAGATAGACACAAAAACTACAGACTGAAATTAGAGAGGGAGATTGGAAGGAAACTCTGCCAGAAAATTCTCATCGTAAGACACAGTATGGCAGGGATTCTGGCGGGAAGAGATCCCACCCCTGCCTGCCTCCAGCATCCAGCGGAGACGCCCCAATCGTCAGACTGCAGTTAGTATCGGAGAAAAAAGCACCCATTTATTTATACTTGTCCCAGGAGAAGAGATTGGCGTGAAAATGAGTGCTCTTGCATACAAGAAAGATTTCCTTGGTGGGGATGGGCCTACGTTTCCTTTTTGAGGCACTGGATGCTGGAAGAAACTTATGGATCACAATATTTATCACATTAAAATGCATCATGACATGACAGCTCTAGAGACAGAAACCCACCCCAGATCATGTGATAAAAATAGTTAGGATACATGCGGAATGGAATCTACCACCACCTCAGTGAAGCCACAGGAATCTCTTTCCATTGTAAATATACTCCATACAATGATGCCAGCTCTCGCAGGAGTGATAGTAAAACATAAATCACACTAACTCGTAACAGTACCACTAAACAATGCAAAATGGCTACAAATTGAGACTTGGCTCTGCATGCAGAGAACTGTGTCTAAACTTGAAGCATTTGCTAGGGCAGCCAGAGGAGAGACTCCAGGCTCCGCTCACATCATGGGAAGCAAGACATAAACTCGGGACACAGACTTTACAGATAACTCACACTTCTGTGTATTTTATTGCTATCCTGCTTATGGGGAGATTGTAAGTGCTCAGTGTGTGAGCTGAGGCCCAGATAATGAGTACTAGATTGAATTTGGGCAGGAGCTACACAGCCATGGTACCTGTGTGAAAGAGGCCACGTGCCTATCAGTGTCAGATGAGAAATAGTTAGCTCAAAACTGAGACTCTAACTACATTTGGCTGTCATCAATTATTTAGAAACCATCTAAATCTGATTTAGATCCTGAGGTCAAGTATTCAAATTTGAAAGTCTTGGCGTATTCTCATGTCCCATGGCTTCATTTCTGTCAGGATTTTTCGCATATATTAATGACAGCAGTAAGAGGAGAGTGACTTCTTTTGCCAGTGCACATTCTCCCAGCCCACCAATGCCAAGGGATGTGCACATGTAGCCTGAGAACCAGCCCAGGATTTTCTGTTGGCATTTGTAAACTGTGAATTAAATGAGAGCTCATCAAGCAGTGCTGTTTTCAGGGGTTTCAAAATTGCACTACTCTTTATCTGGATCCACAAACACAGGTTTGATTAGGGCTGTAAGTACATGACAAAAAACCTTGCAGTGCAAATGTGACACATTCATAAAGATAACATTTCAATAATTTTTCTTCTATCTACAGGCTTCATTACTTTGGGTGATATTTTATGGTATGGAGCATAAAACGGTAATAAAATATTTCAGTTAGTACCTTCAAACTTGCACTAAGATGATTTTGCCATTACCAGTTGTGAGTTGATTTGGGTTTCTTACATGTTTACGTAACACTTTTGGCCTTGAACCAGAGGATTAAATCAGTGCTTTCCAAAGTGGCACAGGCTTCTGAGTCTTGTCTGGAGCTCACTAAGAACCCTGTTAATGGAAGGTGTCTCCCAGCAAGATGCTGTCTGCTTAAGACCAGGCAGCTACAAGAAACTAAGGCATGGTTCTTAATTCTCTCCCTGGGTCACAGCGGGGCAGGCCAGGTTACTCTGAGTGACCGCAGGGTGTTTCTGCCCAGGAAGTGGCTTTTGTTGCACAGCCACCTCAATGCTCCCCTTGCTACCCAGAAGCAGAGATGGATGACATAGCTATTGAACTTTGCCAAAACCACACAACACTACAGCCTCTATGAGCATCCACAATCACAGCTTTTTCACCCTCAACACACATGTAACATGGAGAGAAAGCCTCTGATGAGCTCCAGCTTTTCAGGCAGAAGCCTAGCAACAGGAGCCACAGCAGAGGAGGGAACCCCTCATCTGTAAGTGCTGTAATTAGTAGCATCTGAGGTCACAAATAAAATGAAGGCCTGACTGCGCTAATTTACAAAAAAAAAAAAAATACATATATGCAAACATTTTGCATGAGGCAAGACAGTCCCTAAAGTCCCACCCATGCTTTGCTGAGCACACAAGGGGAATGCTAAAGCACCCAGGGCAGTTGCCCTGCAGGAGGGAGAGAACCTGGGTGTGCCACCTCAGAACTCTTCCCCGGAGGTCCTGGCAGTAGAACCGGGACCAAATCCATCAAAATCCACAAGCTCTTGGAAACCAAACCCTATGCGATGCAAGTATTTCAGAAAATTGTAACATATAACACCAGAATACCTGCAGGGATAATTTCCTCCCTTTCTTTACCCTCATAAAACAGGTTTAAGTTATAACAGAACAACTATCTAGTTAGCCAAGACACAACGGATGCTAAATATATCCATAAACCCTTATCTACCAACAGACTTCCATTTCTTACCTGTTTTTTTTCTTCTTTCCTTCAGCAGGCAACTTTCCTTCCACCATCCCTTTATTTTTCCTTTTTCCCCTGTCTAAGGCTTCTGCAAAAATCCTTTCCTACTCCCATCATCTTCCTTCCATCCATTTGCCAAGCTTTCTTGAAATCCCTGCTCTCAGGTGTGTAGCAGCCACCCTGAAGTCTGAATGCAACATTATTGATGTTTGTTGGTGCAAGCCATTCCTCAGGACAGGGATGTATTTCCACCACTATCAGGTAAAGATGACTTTAAAATATTCCTAGTTTGGCCAGGGTAAAAGGCACTTGAGAAAAAAGCATGGTCCAGATAATTAAAGACCTTGTAATGACCACATAGTCTGAAGTTCTAGAAAGCCAAACAGACCTGAAGAAAATTTTCCTCTCTGTAATTTCTACTTATAAATTCTCTTATTATTAACTAATGTGCATATTGGTTACTCTGTGTCAGCATAATCACAATTCATAAGATTATCTTCTTGCATTTTGTTTAATTAGCAGGGGTAAGAAAAGCAGAAAAAAGTCTAATTTACCTTGCATTAGGTGCAAAAGCTTCCACTAAACACAGATTCTTAGATGTAATCCTGCACATTTGGCTGCACTTTGGCATTTTGCAGCTTTTCTTTAAGAGTTTTGGATTGTGAAATTTGCACTAAGACCTCTTGCAAGCAAGCAAACCAACAGCAGCTCAAATAAAGGATCTCCTTTTGGGTGTCTTTTCCATTTCTTTTATGCTTCTTCCATCTTTCCATTCTGCAAGCGATTTTGTAAAAAAATATTGAAATCAACTCTATTTGCATTTTCTAGTTTAATATTGAATTAATTTTGCATTTGCGGTGCACACTACTCAAAAGCAGGATCTTAGATCCTTTGAAATCAACATTAAAATTATTTCTCTATGTCTGCATAAGATTTCCCTGTGCTTTTTCGATCAATGCAAATTTTCTCTTTACCCAGAAATTGTCACCACTTTTGAAACTTCAGATTTCTGGGGAAAAAAATTGCAATAAACATTGGAGTTGAAAGCTGAGGCAGTGAGTGAAGTGAGATAATTTCATTTGCTTAGTCCTTTAAGGGCAGGAATTCCTGCCCAAAGAACAGTTTTCTGTTGGAAACAAGGAGCACAAAGAAGAGAAAGGAGGTTCTTTTTGTAGTCTGCTTCTTCGAATCTAATTATCTAATCTAATGTAATCGAATCTATATTAAAGCAGAACAACACAGCAGCTGCCAGCAAGAGCCTGTGCACGAAGGCTTTGGAAATGGGGAGAGCTTTACCTGAGGGTGTTGAGCAGCACAGTGACGGAGCAGAGACAAGAACCTGGATCTCAGGCGTCCTGGCTCAATGCTCTGGTCCAAAAACGCTCCCCGGGACGAGCAGCAGCCCACTAAACACTTCAAATAGGTGAAAACTTGACTATGCTTAAAAACCGGCTTTTGGAAACAATGTCTAGGCAAAGTGTATTTGAGAAAGGGAGCGTATGTCTGTGCAGGCACGCACACGCGGCAGCGTTCCTGAAAAGCAACTTTTAGAGTAACAGACGAGGTTTGGTTTTTGCCTGGGAAGCACAGGGTAGCTATTACGCAGCTATTCTATAATTTCCACGTATTCTCCCTTCTCCGGAGTGCTTTGTTACCAGAATATTTTGGATGAATATTTTGGAGAAGCTCCGAGGCCGGCTTCCCCCTCAGGGCCGCGCTCACAGCGCCCCCTGCCGGCCCGGAGCGGCTCAGCCACAGCATACCGCTGCTGTCAGCACGGATCCGACACAGCTCCGTGCCAAAAGGTAAATTAACTCTGCCCTTTAAAAAGAGAAATTAATTCAGCACCAGCACAGACACACACGGGCAACGCCAAGGGGTTGGTGTTTTAACTCGTTTTGTTCCCCTTTCTTTCAAAAACCGCTGTAAGCAGGTAGCACCAATACAAGACGGCTCACAACACGAAGTTCCTTTGCAGACACTCAGGTTCTGGACGTTTGAAGACACTTAAAACCTATTTTTTTCCCACCACAAATATCCCCTAAAGTTGTTCCTGCATGCTTCCAGGGTACATTTTCCCCGGTTTGGTTTCCAAAAACCACAAGTCTGCAACTCTCCTCTCCCCATCTCCTGCCAGCCGAGCAAAGGGTCAGCTAAATCCCTTGGGAACAGGTTTTTGAGGAATATTTTAAGCTCCATGTCTGGAGGAGATATCTAATACGCAACAATATACTGGCCCTTATCCATACTGAATTTATAGCACATGTCCAACTCCTTGAAAAGTCACAAGGGTGTACTGGGGGTGTGGGGAGAAAAACCCCATGTTAAATTGGTTTTAATAATTTTTTAATGTGCAGTCAAAGCCTTCACCTTTGCTTACTCATTACTGTGGTCACAGTACTTACTAGGTTGGAGGGGAAAGATATGAGGTAAAGGGCTTTTATGAGGCTATTGCTACTCTGAAGGCAACTTCTCCCCTCTCTCACACTAAACTGATCACAGATTATTTCTTCCACTGCAGTCCTGACACTGAAACTCCTGTCTGGTTCCTGTCTAAGCTCCCTCCTTCAAAAGTCCTTCAAGACAAGTGAAACAGCATCTCCACAGCTTCTCCTTTGCTAATCCAAGGACTTGACTACACCAAGAAGAGGAACACTCCTTTAAGCATTTAAGAAGGGGGGAATTAACTTACCACAGAAATAAACTCCTTGGGAAATTTCTTCTTTCACCTATTGAACTTCCAGACTGGTTAGGGGGAAAGTAATATTTAAGCAGAAGTTCTTATCTTGATGAAGTTTCTCTGTGGGAGTTTCATAGCCTAATAATTCAGAATAATTTAGGTGGAATATTTAATTTAGATGGTATGGTTTTTTAAATGTAAGTTAACAGAAAAATTTAATATGGTCTTGACAGATAAGGCAGTCTAGGTGTTTGTTGTTTTTTTTCTTTTTCAGACTACTTAAATAGACAAAAGAATTGTTTATTCTACTTATTGTATCTGTCCCTAGGGAACCCCTCCATTTTACTTGGACTGATCTGTGGAAAATACTTAGCTTCTGCTTCTCTATTCTCACCATTTTTCTTCAATTTCAAACATTCTCTTCCTCAAGACAGTAGGCATGCCTCTATTTCTTTTGATTCTGCCATTGTATACAAATCAGAATGCAGAGATATTTACATTAATGCAGATATTTACATTTACAATGATAATCTAAAATCTAGTACCGTGGTAATTTATTCTGCCACGGGAGCCCTGTTCCACATGTTGTTAACCCAAAAATCCAATCTGAATTTTAAACCAACACACAGAAGTGCCCCCTGCCTAGAAGTCACCAATGTGATAATAAAGAACAAGATAATTAACTCCTCTCACTTTAGAATTAATAAATATTTAATACCAACCATATGAAGTTTCGCAAAGACAGGTGCTGGATTCTGCACCTGGAATGGGGCAGCCGTGGATGCATGGATAGATCTGGGGAAGGAGAGGCTGGAAAGCAGTACCTGGGAAAGGCACCTGGGGTGTCCCGGTCCATGGCCAGCTGGACATGAGGCAGCAGTGCCCTGGAGCCAGGAGGGACATCCCTGTCCTGGGGCACCAGGCCCACAATGGCCGGCCGGGGCAGGGAGGGATTGTCCCGCTCTGCTCTGCGCTGGGGCGGCCTCAACTTGCATATTGTGTGAAGTTTTGGATGCCACAATGTAAGAAGGATCTAAAGCTCTCAGAGAATCCAAAGGAGGGCAACAAGGATGGTGAAGGGCTGTATGGTATGGAGGGGAAGCAGTGTGAGGAGTGGCTGAGCTTGGTCTGTTCAGCCCGGAGGAGACTGAGGGGTCACCTCATTGCAGTCTGCAACTTCCTTGAGAGAGGAAAAGGAGGGGCAGGCACTGATCTCTTCACTCTCATGACCAGTGACAGGACCCGAGGGAATGGCCTGAAGTGGTGCCAGGGGAGTTTAGATTGGATATCAGGAGAAGGTGCTTCACCCAGAGGGTGGTTGGGCACTGGAACAGGTGCCCCAAGGGAAGTGGTCACAGCACCAGTGTGACAGAGCTCAAGAAGTATTTGGACAAAGCTCTTGGGCAAACGGTACCTGAGATTCTTGGGGATGGTGCTGTACAGGGCCAGAAGCTGGACTCTGTGATCCTTCCACTGGGTCCCTTACAACTCAGGATATTCTAGGATTCTAATTGGGGCATCCATTCCAGTAGGAAACTAACCTAGTCATATGCAAATTCATACTGCTTCTTCAGAGATCTTAATGGTCTGGGAAAACATTTAGATACAAGTTCTCTAAACATTTGAGACAATATCGACTGAGCATTCAGCAAGTCTGAAATCAACATCCTCTAAGAGTAGCAAATTAACAGCATCACAGGAAAGACTTCCCAGCTATCAAGCAAATTGTAATTATAGCAGGGGGGAAAAAAACAACTCAAAAACCTGGATTGTGAAGAAATACTTAAAAAACACATTGGTGAAAAACATTTAATGGTCAGAATATACACACACAGCTTCAAGAAAAAGGCCTGGATAATCTGAATATTGTTTTGCTTCAGTATCATGGAACTTGAAGTGAAAGGTAATATAGCTTACTGTTTGTGCCTTTTAGATTAATTCTAAAAGGAGAATTTTCCTTATTTTTTCCTGAAACAGTTGTGTTTGAAAATATGTACAGGTGTAAAAGAATATACAAAAGACAAACTTACATATCTATATATACAACTTTCTTTTATTAACAAGGTATGTCATTACTGAACAAGGCAACTGGGAAATACAAGGACTGGACATATACATGAAAATTTTACAACTCGACTAAAATTGGCATATGTTTTATATACAGATGTGATTAATTACGGTTACAACTCTACTGTATTTGATTAAACACAGTCCTAAGCACTTACATTATGAAAATATGAAGTTGATCATACAGAGCTCAAGTATGGAATCTAAAAATAAGAACAATTTAAAAACTTCCAAACTTTCTATGTTCATCTGTTTTTCAGAACAGCACTATAGCTTTTCCTACTACATATACATGAAAGATTATCAAAAATATATTGATGGGTCTATCGCTAATCATGAATATTTATATTTACAATAAGTTAGCAAATTCTTCACCAAATACTTTATATACAAAACTCAATTTGCCCTTTGTGAAAGAGTCGTTAAAAAGTTAAAAACCATAGAAATGCCAGTTAGAAATAATGCATTCCAAAAATTGGACTTGTTTACAACAACTGAGAACAATTGAAAATAATTTATGAAATAGTATGTAATTTTAGAACATGAACTCTCACAACACTTTAGTTCCAATAGAGAGTAGCACGAATTTTGTCCCATGTGTTCTTTGACTGGCAAACTTCTCTTCCAATAAAGCTGCAAGAAAAAAAGAAAAAAAAATTCTTAAGCAGTTTGATGTGAGTCTTTGAAGAAGACAGAAGTAATTCCAGGGACCAGTACTGTTTCCCCCCTTCTCAGCGCAGGATGCCCTGTCCCCATTTGTACTGGCCCAAGTACTCAGAATTCTTATTTCTCACCTTAGAGGCTAAAGGGGGAAGGAAAAAAAAAAAATAAGAGAAACCCAACAAAAGCCTCTGCACTCTGTACTTTAGTGCTACTCAGAAGTGCATATCCTTTCGCCAGCAGTGTTTTTGAGTACGATCTTGGCTGATGTTTGTATTGACTAATGTTTTTGCAGCATGCTTTGAACACCCCTAACAAAATCATTCTTCTCTGCCAAACTAGAAACCCCTCCAACCTGTCTCTCAATTGAAAAAGAGCTTAGACAGGAACCAGACGTTCGCTCTGCAGGTACTTCTTCTACACAGACACGAGCACCTAAGGAATTCTGCAATACAAAACATGGATGCTCAATGAATCTACACATACTAAGGATTAGATAGCCACTGAAACACAGACTCTCTTGGAATTATGTTCCACTCAGGCCCATCCAAGTAACAGAAATCAGTTTGAGAACACAAAAGCAGTTTACAGGGCTTCCAGTATGTGTGAAAATAGCAGACGGATCACTCACTAAGGTCTCAGCTCACTTCCTCAACTGACAGCATTATGAAAACAATGCTGTGGTTCTGCACTGAATCAAATCAGTAAACACAATTGTTCATAATGCACCACAGTAACTTTGACAAAGTGCTGCCACTGCATAACAAGCAAAATTAGATCTTGCTGTCAAATCCAAATGAAGTAGACTGAATTTCCCTTTTTATCTCTAGAGATGATGAATGTATCTCCTATACTTGCTGTATGCAATCACTGTTTTCCAGTTCCAACAAAGTCTCTCCATGTGCTATTATCTCTCCTGTTGTGCTATTCTTACTTATTCTTCAAACTCTATAATGACCAATGCTCCACTTTTTTTTTTTTTAAAACATCTCAGTCACCTTTAATCTTTGCAGCTGCACTCCTAGTCTTGAAATCCTGTCCCCTCTTGTTTCACAGCTCTCCATTCTTTGGCTTTCCTCCTTAGTAATTACTCTTTAACTTAATTTAATTTAGGCTTAATTCTTTTCTGGTCATCTTCCTTGTTCCTCTCAAATCAAACTTACTGGGGGAAGAGGTATTACAATTCTAGCCTTCTCTTTCCTCTATCCTGTTCCCAACTTTATCCAAAAACCAAAAATCAATTTCTCTTCTTTATGCTGATGATTTTACACATATAATACTCCTTCTCCAATTTACTGCTTCTCTCTACACATTTTCACACCTGTTTGCATGTATCTGTCTACAATACCTCCTTCTCCAAATTCAAGTCCTTTTCACCACAGCTTGACAAACGTAGGCAGTCGGAGTAACCTGGTTCAGTTACAGACCAATGACAAACTCTCACGTCTTCAAATCTTATTTGTCCCTACATCTTCATACTCAATAACCACATCAGCATCTTCCAGGTTTTTGGCAGTCCCTCTCTAAAACATGTTCCGCTTAGTCCACTTCCATGTCTAAACTAATCCAGGTCCTGACCTTTTCCTTTTAAGTTGCCTTAGTCTCCTGATTCAGGTCATCATACATTCACACAAACAATGCTACTGGCACAACTTAAGGTGAGGTGTGGGAGCAGGGAGTAACTGAAGCTAGTTAAGTAGCTCTGCTAATGTATTAAAACCACACTTTATCCATCTCCCTTTCATTAACACCTGGATCTGTGTCTGGTCATCTTCAGTCTGGCTCTATTTTTGCAACTATTTCCTATCTCATACTTCACAAACTCTTAGGGCCAGCATTTTGTATTGTCTGTACAATACCCAGAAAAGAAGTATTTCCAGCAATAATTTAGGATCCTTTGCATGGCAGTGACATGAATACAATCACAGACACAAAATTTGTAAAGAAGTTTGATAACTTTTAAGTGCCTCAGATCTTACCAGTTTAATTTGTGCTCTGTCGCTGGACTTTTGGTCCAACGCTCTGAGTTTCTTCTTCTGGATTTGGACGTTTCCCTGCACTAATGCCAGTACCAAGGGCCGTTCTTCCTGATAATTTAAAATCAGTATTTACATTAAGACTCTATTGGCACCCTTACATATTCAGGAAAAGTGTTTCGGGTTTTTTTGCTGTTGTTGTTTAAATTACCTGCTTGCAATAAGTGTGATTGCTGATTGTCTCCATGAGCAAAGGGTAAGATACTACTTGCTTGACAGTAACCTGTTCAGATACAGTAGATATTTATTATACTACATAAATTTAGAGCTGCAAGCAAGTGCAAAATTACATTCTTTACAACAACAAAAAGGAGCCAATTGATTTCTTTTCCATCATCAAAAAAAAATCCTGCCAGAAACCATCCTGAATGCAGAAGAGCTCTCATGTTAAAAAAAAAAAGCCTCATGGTACTCTACAGAAGTTAAACATCTATGCATTTATATATGCAGAATGAACAACACTAAGTGCCTACATATTTATGCATTATATTTGCAACAAGCAGAATGTTTATATATCCAAACACTTAATTAAAGTTGTTATAAATTTTAACATTACTTCTGCCAAGTCACCTCATCCTTTTTATTATTTTGTTATAGCAATGCTAATGAATCCCTAGTATAACTTAGTTGTGGAAAAATAAAAAAAATCAAGTAACTTAAAAGAAAGATACAAACTTTCTTCTGATTCATGTAAACTATCTACTGGCAACCATGAAACTGAGTGTTCTGCATGAACAGTGCAATCAGCAGAAGCAGTTGCAAGGTTTCTTGTTCTGAACAGTTGCGGTGTTCCACTTATGTTCTGGGCGCTTAAACAAAACACAGATTACAGCCTTTCATGATCAGTAAACACACCACCTCTGTTAAGACTGCAAAGAAACAAACAGTTGGGTTAAATCTGATTGCAACTTGGATCTATCACAAACCACAGCTTAAGGTTCCGTATAGTTAGAGCAGCAACAATTTGCTTTCACAATAAGAGACTATCCACACAAAACTGTGGAAATTAATTATATATGGAAAGAGTGGTAGTGAAATCAGGGAAAAGATAACATACAAATTTTGCTATCCAATACACAAGGTGAACCTCTTTTTCAGTTTCATTTAAAGTGGCCTAGGATAATGTTTATTAATTTTTGTTTAGTCACACTTGCGATCCCTCCCACTCAAAACATACAAATACTGCCCTAGATGAGTGTTTTAGAGATAAAAATGACAAGACAAGCAAGTTCACTCTAAGAAATATTTTCTATGTTTCAAGAAGAGAAACAAGGTCAGTTCATGTTGTAGACAGCATCTGTCACCCAAAATCTATGCATGCTATTTTGGTGTTTTGCCTGGTTTTCCACAGTTGCAAGGATTTGGAGATCCTCTACAGACAGGCACTGCCATTATACCTTGCTGCTGAATTCCACTTGTTCCTGTATGAGAGTCTCCCAGGGCACATGACTGAACAACTGTATGACCATCACCAGTTCCCAGCTGAGCTCCTGGGGAGGCAGGGAGAAGACTTAAACATAACAGAAGGTACATTCCCATTTCAGAATTTAAATTGTGGGGGAGTTTACACCCCTCTTCGAGAGATAGGCTTTTAAAATTTTTTTTTCAAAACACCTCATTACAGGTCCAAAGCTCTAATGGTTCTTGTCTTTCCAAATTCACTGAACTTCATACAAAAGGAATACATTTCTGATATGAAAAGTGTAAGTACATGTATACATGAATACATTTTAAGGAGAAAAGAGCACACATAATGTTAATTTTTTAAAAATAAACCCTTCTTGTCTGTAAATGTCCTACACTTATAAGAAACAAAAGCTCAACCACCTAGCTTTAAGGAGTTTACACTTTAAATCTTTAAGAGATTTGTACTGGCTAAGAACAATCAGGTCCATCTTCCTCCAGAATCTGCTTCTAATCTTGACTAAAGCCAGTGAAGAACATAAAACCAATAGATTTCTAGTTCTGCTGTATCCTCTTATATTGAAGAGTCTAAGGTATATATAGTATTTCAGTATTTAAGATACACCACAGGTTAATACAATCTTAATACTGTTCTTATTTTTTCTTACTAGCAATAAATTCCTGTGAGCAATCTAATGCCAGCATTAGAAAATTTTACAACTTAACAATTTTCGCTTGAAAGTTCTCAAGTCAGTTCTTATAATATCAGGATGCTCATACACTTCTAGGAGAAAATCGTATTCAAATGCTTTTGAAATCAAACTGTTTGGTACAAATTAGTAAGTANTCTTATAATATCAGGATGCTCATACACTTCTAGGAGAAAATCATATTCAAATGCTTTTGAAATCAAACTGTTTGGTACAAGTTAGTAAGTAGTTTTTGGAGGGGGGAAAAAACACAAGTTAAAAATTTCTGCGTATTTCAGATTAAAAAAAAATAATTTAAAGATGTCTATATACAAATACTATCAGTGAATAAATTCGAAAATATTTGTGACTTGCACTCAAAATTGTCTTTTGAAAGCAGTTCTTTCTTATAATACAAAATGCTAACTGCATTATAAAAGAAGTTCACGTAGTTCAGTTCCAATAATTCTATGTATTGAAAGAATTTGACTGACCTGTGCTACCACAACCAGAAATGCTTTCTCCTGGTGAATAGCCCATTAGGCCACCATTTCCATTTCCATTTGGATTAGAAGGCACTGTTGCAAGAAGACCTAAACAACAAAATAAAATATATAAAGATAGCAAAAATTAAAAAATTAAGTACAGCATTCTCTTTTCTTTGTGATAGCCAATTCTCCACCCTGACCTCGAGTGGTTTACTTTTATGACAGGAGAACACCTCTCTGTCTTGCCTACTTCTGTTTCTTGACAAACAATTTTAGTTCACATTAACTTAAATTTTTCTACATAATATTCTGTGTAACTTTGCCAATATTCTTTAGTTACACGTATCCAATATGTTGGGTTAAAGTGCAACATATCCTGAATCAACATCCAGTGTCTGAACATACTGACGGCTCACACCTTCCTGGAGCAGTACAGTGCACCTGGTTTGCCTCTTGGAGCAAAGGGGAAGAATGCAACCAGGGGCTGGTTGGTGCCTACTTTGGCAACAGTATTAGCATATGCTAATACAGTATTGTTGAAGTTATGAACCACATTAAATTTCTAATCATTGGTACTAAAACCTATCTGTACAAGAGTACCAGAATGCATAGAAGGCCCAGTTTAACACAAACACTTCCAAAAACCCATAGAGAAAAAAATGCAGGCAATATTTGAAGAGGCACTCCCCTCAAACTCTCTTCCCTTTCTCAGTTACATATAATATTTTCATTTACTTGAAAACAAACCCTGGTCACCACCTGAGCTTACACCTGACCTATCACTGCTATGGGACTAAATTTTCAATTGCTAGAAGGTGAGAGAAGTTTTAAATAAATAAATAGTATATAATCTATAATCATACCCAGTCCTCTGTATCTTGAAAGCTGCTGGTAGATCTGTTTCATCCTCTCAATATTCAGACGGCTTGCCTCTGCATGGTTTACCATTGGTTTGGGATAATTAACTCCTATAATACATTTTGCAGCTTTCTGGATGCTCTCTGGGGCATTCCAAGGATCATAGATGTATTTTGCAGGGAAACCTCTAAGTACTGGCAAATAACGTCTTTAAAAAAATAACAAGAAGTTAAGTATAAAGCTACTTGATAGTTAAGCAACACCATGAATCAACCACTACAATTTCTGGATTGTGAGTTACCTGATATAATCCCCATTTGGGTCAGTTCTTCTGCCAAAACCCACTGGGCAGTAGCAGTGAAAAAACTGCTGAAAGAAGGAACTACAGGATAGCCACATCCAGCTTCCAGCATTCACACTCCAATCTGCATCAAGCAACAGCTCTTCAAAGACCTTAAGAAATTAGTGCAATAAGTTAGCCTGGACATGCTACACCTTCAAGACACCTACTTTTTCAGTATTAGTTCCGGAGTTTCTGATTCAAGCTCTTTCTTACCTGGCAGCATTCACAGAACGCTCAGCATGCAATTGCAAATGCCTTAATGCCAAACTCAAGAACAAAGGAAAAAATTCAAAATCAGGCTTTTACCCTGTAAACAAACTTGGAAACATCTCAGGAAGCTACACATTCTTACATAAACACATCCTGAAAAGTAAATCCCCAAAGGATAGCTGAGCCTGATGGCTTCCAAGTAGCATTTGCTGTTTTCAGAAGAGTTGCTTCATCACACCACAGTTGAGAAAGCTTTGCAAACTTCCAAAAAACAGGGAACATACAAAGTACATTTTGAACTCAAATTGTTAGTCCGAGTACCTCAACTTGCACAGCACTTTCCACTATGTGAGGAATCCCAAGAGTAGAATTCAAGAGTTTTAGGGTAGCACAAACATGCAGAAGTTGTGTTCTTGAAGGCTAATAGTTAATCTAGCAAGTCACAGTTTGGAGGACACACTCAAATTCCTGGAGGTATTATGACCCACCACGAACACTGAAAGATGGTAGAATAGATAATGAATTCTGGTCTGAAGACAAAAAAAAAAATCCTCCAAACACTTTAATTCTAATTTGCTACCCCTATTATATATAAAAAAAAACCTACCATGAGAAAGTTGAAGATTTATGAGGGTTTTACTTTAAATCTGGAGCTCAGTGGTTGTGAACCATTCAAGCTTCCAGCACTGATTGTTTTTGTCATCTTCAACACAGACAACACTAACTTGTATAAAAAGAAGTTTATCTGCTCAGTCAGATCACTAGCAATGCAGGCTAACAAAAAACAGAGTGAAGCCTTATTCTGTGAAGGACAACACTCAAGGACTTTTCATAAAAAGAGTGCACCTAGAAGCAGCTTTAAGAACAGATACTTATTTAGTACATATTTTTGCAAGTTCTGATTTTCCTTTCAAACTTGTATAATTTCAAAATGTTCCAAAGCAACCACCATCTTTCTTCACGCTAAGATACTAAAAACTCAACATCTTAGTACTGCCACCCAATTTCAACTAATGTTATTCCTATGCAAGGTTTAAATAAGGCAATACCATAAAACAGTGATCTCTCGATCTCTCTTTCCATATAGTCAATAAGGTATTCATTCCACAGTATGTAAGTGTTACAAAGGTATCTTTGTCTAAATATCTGCAACTTCTTGGGAAAGAAGTTTGTTTGGAAAAAATAGGATTTATCTTAAAACACTTTCAAAAATGTTTCAAACAGATGGTGACTCATAATGCAACAAGATCTTTAGACATTAAGTGTGTTAGCACACAATTGTTCCACTAGATGCTGCCATGTAGTAAGACTTTGGAAATAACACCACGGGGAAGGCCAGATTCACTTTTGCTTGCTTTGGACACATGAGTTGAACATCTTTCCACTGCACAAATCTGGGATGCCTCCATGAATCTGTATTATTGCAAAAGCAGGAACAAGCTGCCATTTATCTGTAATATGCTGAGTTACCTAAGTATGTGCATCTTCAATGTTTGTATTTATGAACTGCAAAAGTAGCCGAATTTTAAAAATGAAACATGTTTGCTTACAACTGATTTGTTTAGAAAGAAAATTTCCTATGATTATATACATATAGAAATATGGGGTCACAATCCTCATGGCAAGTAAATTTTTTAGCTTTCAAAAATAAAAGTGTCTGATTCTCAATGTTTCATAGATTATTGCTCAGTAAAAGTTATGCTACCCTTCTAAAAATGTAAAACTGATTCAAAGGCCTTATTTAGTGAGATTAAATTATTCCACTGTTTTCTTCAAAAGCCTGACATTTTAAATTTGAACTTCAGCATGTCTTGGATACTTGCATAGAATTAATTGCACTGAACCTTCAAGCCTAATCATGTTGCCTTTATTCACACTTCTAACACTGTCCTTTCAGCGATTTCTGTCCCTTTGCCCATTCTCAGTTTTTAGTTTTCTCCCTTTAATTCCCATAGTACCGCCCCTTTACAGGGAAACAGATGAGAGATATGAACAGAAATTGTTCACATAGAATGATTGGGGAAAAAAGTCTCAATTACAATAGTTATCCATGTTTATTTGCCAAGATTTAGGAAGAAATCTCAAATTTAAAAGAATTTCAGACCTATTCTTACTGCAAGAAACACTCTAACATTCCAATAAAGGGGACATTCAAGAGGCAAAATTTCAGCACAACTGGTTTTATCAGAACCAATTCAGTTTTGCCCACAATTTAAGGTTTAAAATTCAACTTACACCGCACAATTACAACTCTAAAATTACCATAGGCAACTTTAATAGGCACTTTAAGAAATTCAAGAGTAAGAAACAATACCTTCATTCCTTCTTCCCAGCTAATCCAGAGGTCACCTCGAGTCAAAAAGCATGCTACAGCATGCCGGGCTAAATGGTGAATCCAACCTTCTTGACGAAGTTGTGTCATAATTGCATCAATCCAAGGAAAACCTGTCCTGCCTTCTGCCCATTTGGCCAAAGCCTCAGGATTCTTATCCCATGGAATTTGAACACAGATAGGATTCCCCTCCATTTTATCAAACCGTGGATTGTTAGTTGCCGCTGTGTAGAAAAATTCACGCCATAACAGCTGGCCATAGAGGGAGAGGGGAGGGGAGCTGTTCTTTTTTACCTGAAGATCATCATTAAAGAAAAATATTTTATTAGAAGAAGTAGTGGAAAACCATGGCATCTAACAATATGTAGCTGACTACACAGAAATCCTACCTTTTTGTACAGATCCGTTAACTTGAAATAAAAGAGCCGACAGGACAAACAGCCAAAGCGGAGGTAGGGACTGAGCCCTGTAGGGCTTGCCAGAAGGGAATTTGCATTCATTCGTGGTCTTTCAAAGTTTGCTACCCACGCCTTAAAAAAAACAAAACAAAACCCAACAGCAATATCAGACTAGAGGCTACAGAGCAACTTATAAAGGGAGCAATCACACGCTGTTCTGTAACACAAACCAAACAGTGGACACATGGTTAGATCACCTACAACACCCAGGTGTTCCTTTTGAATCAGCAGAACCTCTAGAAGGTAATTCAGCTCAATGCAGAAGGCAGGGACTGCCTTCCAGAACTACCTGTGCCTTTCTTTTAAATACATTGGAAACCTAGAAAACTAGCAATACATTAGCTGTCAGAGGAATTCCCCATCAAAGTTATAAAAAGTACATTTCAAATAAAATTACTTCAAAACAAATTTAATGGGTTTTTTAATATAGAGGAGTAAAACAGATTTTCTCTAAAATTCATATCAAAGATAACCTGCTATCATCTTTTAAAACTAAGAAACAAACAATTTATATCATTATATTGAGGCCGTGAGTTCAAGTTTGCAGGTTTGATTTTTTTTTTTTAAACAATTTGCCCAAATCCCTTTAGGTTTCATAGCAAAGAGTAACCATGTTTCCCAGATATGTCAAACTTGCAGTGATCTTAAACATACCTTTCTTTCTAAATGTCTTTCCAGTCGTGTGAGAGCTTCTGTTTCTCCCCCTGGCCATACTGCAGAAGGCAGACCATCTGTGTCAAAACCTGAAAGACAAATTGAAACAAGGAAATTCCTTGTTTTCTTATACTGTAGGGCAACAAAATTACAGCGTATTGATACTTGATGACATTCTACTGCAACCTGAGAAAAACCCTAAGTTGCACAAACAAGAAAATGCGTGTTTTAAAACAATATGCAACCAAATCTTCTCAAAGCATTTACAACACCTCTAACTTGCAGCAAAACTCAAATTTTTCCTTTTACATTTACATTAATATACATTACAAATTTTACATCCTAAATGCTCTTACTTCAGTCCTATTTCTTCTGTTTGTTTTTTTTTAATGCATAAGGTGACTTCGCTATCATTTTCCAAATTATTTTCAAGTTCTCAGCTCTGCAATACACAGGCTACCCTAAAACCACAACTTTTTCCTTTTTAAATTACTACTAAGAAGCAACAATTGCTATTGTAATTTACAAAATGTCTAAAAACTTTTTCCAAGGTAAAAGTATGAGTGCCACCTTCAGAACATTCCTAGATATCACTGACCTCAACTTAAATAACAGACAGGGATTGTTAATTTGATAATAAACACATACTTGAGCCTCAAAGAAAGATAAAAAGAAGGCAGTAAGATTTTTTTTTTCCACACCTTCACAGTTGCCTCAAGATTGTTCACCAGATCCTTGAGAGAACACGTCTATAGTTTAACCACAGCATAGTGAGATCTTATCTTCTTATAAAGGCTTTAAAAACCAAGGTCTGTATTGTGAGAGCTCAAATGGACTAGACGGGCTAGTCACAGGTTAACCAAATCTGTCCAGACCCTTTTGTTAGCAATTTGGAGGTCTTAACACATTTGCTTGTATTTTGGGAGGTGTGTGGGGAAACAGTAAAGAGATTGGGAGATTCACAGAACAATAGCTGATACTACTCCTCAAAATTATATTTACAGAAACAGAAGACTTTTTTCCCCCAGAACCTTCTAAAGTAATTAATTGTCTTATTACTATCTTTTTTTGGTATATCAGGAAGAGAGGTTTATTTTTTTAAAAACTAGTTTGTAAAATGACAGATTAATGACCTGAAGCACAGAGACAAAGTGTATTTAATACAAAATGAAGCATCAAAGACTATTAAATAGTAGCTTAATGATTATTTGGTACCCTGGGAAAATGGCTATGCTGTATCACAAGAAGTCTAACAGTGTAATTTGACCTGACCTCTCATTTACCAGAAAACAACCAAAATTTACAGAGTTGATTATCTTTTTTTGTTCCTTTTGTATGCCGTAATTGCATCAGGTGAACAATAACCACTAGCAGAACCTCTCTCATTGTTTTAAGTATTATGCTTGGAGTGGTAGATTAAATCTTACTTGTTTCAAAATGTCAAAGCAATCTCAGAACATACCCAGCTCTTCAAGTGATGGCACACCGTATTTCTCATCGTGGTCATCAGAAACTGGAGTGGTACATTTTTTCATTACTTCTGGGGTTATAGTCTCCACAGGCATCTCCAGGGGTTCCATTCTACTAATTAGGGTCTGAAATCGCTTGTAAGTAAGAGGAGGCTGTCCTCCATTTAATTCTATTATTCTTTATTAAAGAAAAAGAAAAAAAGAAAAACAGCATGTCAGACAATAGTATTTAACAGTTTTTCTTGTAAAATACACACAGCTATACATACACAGAAATATCTTCTTACCTCCCTCCCTCTTATATAGAACCCCAAATATACATGGCAATCCAGACAGTTTGAACTTTAATTTTACCATCTTTTTTTCCCCCGCTAGGGAGACATAAATTAACTGCTTATAAGCAAGTCAATTTTCTTCATTCCTGGTTTACAGAAACTCCCTCATGAACAAGGATATAATGAGCATGGACAGTTCAAGGCAAAGAAAAGAACTGATCAGTAAAGCAAATAGAGATCCTAGCTACATACAGAAATATCCAAGTCATCTACAAGACCATAGTACTTGCATCCAAAAAATCCACTTTTCACCTCGGGTATTGAGAACTGTAGCCAATATTAAAACTGTCTTAATATGGGGGGAAATTAACACGTAGCTTATACACAATGACTGCTGTAAAAACACAGTTTCGTATTTTGCATTGCTATTTTAAATACATGTAGAAATATATCTTGGAAAAAGGAAACTTCAAAGAAAAACTCACAAAGTGATAGATGCTTATTTAATGGGGTGTTTAGGTAGGATGGGAAAAAATGGAATTTTCAATTTGGGATTAAAAAGAGTCAGCTGCTGGTTTCAAAAAGTAAATACTTCCATTTCACTGTCCTCCCATGTATCTAACTGTCTCTTATACATTGGCTTGTAACAGAATAAAATGGGCAGCTACCACAATGAATCACTCAATGTGAAGAGAAGACAAGTCATATTTCTAACTAATTTGTGGATTATGTTTCTATAATAGGGAATTAACACTAATCCATTAAATAGATCTGTGGAAAAATATAAATAAGACATTAAGAAAGGCAACACAGAGATAGAAACAATCCCCAATTACTTGTTGAATAGATAACTGGTAGGAAACTGTTCTTAAAAAAACATAAAGGACTTTCTCATAACTTGTGTACAAAAAGTGAAATAAAGACCAAACGATTTAACAAAACAACTAAACAAAAACGGATGTTATTTGGGAGAAGTTACAGGCATATTTGAGTAACTTAATTATAAATGACAGCTAATTAACATGAACATTATTTTCAAAAGAACTCCAAATTTAAACTGAATTTCAGATACAGTTACATATATTTTTTGGAGTTCCAAAGTTCTGCTCAGTATGTAGTAAGTTTTGGATGGATGGATAAAAGAGAAACATAAAACAAATTTGTAGTCTTCCTAACTATAAAGGGCTCTGTGTAGAAAGTAGCACACAATATCTAAATAAATACTACATAAAATTCTAAGGGTTTTTCACCCCCCGCTTTTTAAAGCGAGAAGTAATGGTAACTTACTTGTCTAGGTTATACAATGTGTGAGAAATCCGAACAATGACCTCCACTCCAGCTTCACTAGCCAGCTTCTTGATAGCTGCATCTCTTTCCTTCCCAAAGGGTTCAGAATCATATTCAATAGAAAGCTTTGAAATGTTCCATTCCTACAACACAAAACAAAAAGGTGGTCTTCAGCCGCACGATGGAGGGTGAGGGAAAGGAGAACTGGAAGGATGGGGCAGAATGGAACACCAGCAACTACCTGTGGGTAGTTATCAGACATACAGAAAAATCAAAAATACATTAGGCACCCAGAACAACAAAAATAAAGTCCAACTTTTTGGCATCTAAGTAGCTATTAGGCATGAAAAAGCCTCCATCTGTCCTATTACTGTGGGTGCACACTGTAATGGAACAACCTCCGTGCAAATTTTGAAAACTCAGCTCTAACTTTAGGATCCATATACCTGAAGAGACATAACAGAAGGGGAAGATGACAAAAGCTGTATTTGAACATGGACCAGCAGCAGTACCTTGCTCTGCAGAAAGGCTTTTTACATATGCTTGTCAGCTTTAACAGCAGAACTGAAGTTTCAGGGGCAGGGGGTGGAAATACTGCCCCGCCCTAACATCAACCACACACTTTCTTTACCTGTTCCAAATCCCTACTCCTCACTCAGACAATCTTCAAATTCTTAATTAAAAAAAAAAAAAAAAAAGGCTGTCTCCTACAAAGAGAATGCCTTATGCCTTGAAGTCTAACATCCTTTATGTCACAAATGCTGTTACCAAGGCTAACAGTCACAGGTGAGGAAAAAGAAGCGAATGAAGGGATCAATAATAGCTAAGGCTTCTGCAACAGTAGGATATTGGAAAGGTGAAGTATGTACAAGATGATCCTAGAAAGCCATCATACCAACCAAACTTAAAGAAATACCTTTCTAATCCCTCAGAATCTTAATCACTTGATTTAATAAACCAGCCATAGTATTTCAGATAATTTGATTTACACCAGAGACAAGGGCACTCAGTGCTATTGACCTGGGGTGCTATTTCACTTCTGAACTCCAGCTCTCTCCTAGATGAAGCCCAGCCCTGAGGACAGGTGATTCCAAGAATTTGCAATTGTGCTTTTCAAAACAAGGCTGGGCTTCAGCCATCCTTAAGCCTGCCAAGACTAACCCAGCAGGCCTTGAATCCTCGTGCAACCTCCTACACCATCACACATTTATTTCCCATTTCATAATGTAAAACCACTGTATGACAAGTTGCAGCAGATACTTTTCTCAACCCTTCTTTCCTCTGGCTTTTTGCAAAGAAGACCATTAAAAAAACAGGTCCAAGACAGAGTAACGTCCCTAAGGGAGTCAAGGAACTCTGAGACAACTGATGTGCAATGTGAATACACCCAGATCTCATAAGCATGAGCCAGGCAATCAGAAGAATCATGGACACAGATCACTTTGCACATACTGCTAGATGCTTTTAGCAACATTAAAGGCATCAAAAAAATTAGTGATTGTTCCAATTCTATATTCTTTATTGAGCCAATCCCAAAGAACTAAAGATAGAGAGCAGACCAGGACAAATTGAAGAGGATGAGGCAAGAACCCATCAAAACTTAACTGAAATGAAAGAGCTAAAGGTGTTTGAGGCCTTTTGTAAGGATAAAGATAGATCAGTGCTCTGCCTTTTGAAGGAATTGTCCTTCAGCCTGTGAAAGGAACAGCTGTGATACATTGTCTTAGTTTGAAAGACAGGTGTCTGTTAGGGAAGGTGGGAACCACCCTTAGAAGAGAGAATATGATCCCCCCACCTTCCCTCTGAATTATTATAATTTTGAAATCAAGACCTCTCAGGCAAAGATATGGGAAAAGAAATAACAATTCTTTACTAGTATCTATAACAAGGCAAACAAACATGACTTAACTACAGTTATTCTTCCAAACCCAAATGAACTTCTCTTTTCCATGTGTGTTCATTCTTCAGGGTCAGGATCATTGCTCACCTTTGAGACATTTAACAGGGATGATCTCAAATGCTTTGTTCAGTGTTATAAGCCCTTCACTGCACTGCAAGTGTCTGATGTACAGCTACTGCTCTGGCAGAAGTAGTTATGAGACATAAGAGACAGATGCATGTTCCAGGTAGACTTCAGCCAAAAGAGAAGAAGCCCTCAAGAGCTTCAATAACTTGTTTGAGCACAGATGATGTCCTGAAAAGCCCCTCAGCGAACCAATACACGATAAAGACACTTTTGATAATTTGAACCACAAGACGTAGACAGATACAAATGGTTTTTTTTTTGACTGCTGTACGCTATCTATATTACAAGTTATTTTGATTTTCTTCTCAGCACTAATATTAATATTCTAAAAAATGTGGCAATGCAGTGCTGTTAGGCAAAGAAAGATCAGCCTAGAAGCAAGATCTGAAACAGGAGTTGTCAAAGTAGCCATTCAAGTATTTAAGACAACTTGTCACAGGTTGCTCAATAAAACACTGCTTTCACAGGTCAGGCTTTGAACATAGATTCATGTGCACAAAATTATATTTCAGTATTACAAAGGGAACCTGTAAAGGAACATGTAGCAATATACAGTACCTACAGTTAGCAAACCATTTGAAATCAATTCCATTTCTGGAAAGAAAGAAACAAAAAACAGTTGTCTGAAAGCAACTCAGCTCAGTTGGTGATACATACATTAGAGAGGAAAAATTCAAAACAAACAACCTTAATGAGAAACCACAGGGACAGGTCAGTATTTGCATGGATAACTTGCACTGAAGGAAATAGTACAAGAAATATTTCTAGTTGAAATTAGTTTGTTGTTCATATTTGTGGATAGAAACAACATCTGCAAGGTGGCATTTACCTTAAAAAGCCTGGGGAAAACATCTGCTGGCTGTCCACGAATAACAAACAAACGTGAATTCAGTTTCCGTAGATTGGCATCAAGATCCTCAAGACACTGAAGCAAGAATCTGCAAGAATTGTAAAGAAACATTTATTTTCTGAGGCAAACCAGAAATTTTACAACAGAAAAAGGTAATTAAGAGGAATAATCAACACCAATTATCAGACCTTGAGTGCTTGGTGCATATTTTGGTGATGCATGCATGTTCACATCCTAATTACACTTGGCTTGCAGTGGTACAACATCATGTAATGTATTCCACAAAACATAATTCATAAAACCAAACTGCATCATCATTTCAGTTTTCCCCTCAAGGCTATTCAACTCTTGAATGGACTAAAACATTTAGTTTAGTTTAGTCTTAACTAAAACTACGAGTATCTTGTCATTCTGAAAAAAAAAAAAAAAAAAAGGCCCACACTACAGAAGAAAACCCCAATGAACAAAGAGCTAATCAGCTATTGGGACACTGCTACTCAACTTAATCCAAGTTCTTCTTACAACACAGTAGCCTGAACTGTTACTAAAAACAGCATACCAGAGGAGTCCACAGTCATGACTATCCCTTTGGCCTTCATTTATAGAAACAGCCCTCTATAGAACAAATGTATCTTGGCTGTAACCTCATCTGAATTATTTAATGAGCAAATTTAGCACCTCAGGCAAAAAAAAAAAAAAAAAAGGGGGGGAAATGGGGTGCTGCAAATCTGCAAGTGTTCAAGAGAAACAGGTAGTTGTACGAAGAATGTTGACACAGGTTCACATGTGCAAAGGTTTATTGGTAGATAAAAAAAACTAAAATAAGTCCAATGGTGAAAGTTGTTTGGGAAAGAAATAAAAACAAAAGGAAAGAGGAAAAAAAAGAATTCTACAGCCAGCTAGAAAGAGGTGCTGGAAGTCCCCAGATGAGTGCCCTTCCCCTGGACTCTCTCCAGTGCAACAAGTGGCTCCTCCATAATATTTTTCTCGTGTGCTCAGCAGGTTGAGGGAGGTGATCCTCTCCTTTTGCTCTGCCCTGGTGAGGCCACATCTGGAGTTTTGAGTCCAGTTCTGGGCTCCCCAGTCCAAGAAAGACAAGGAACTACTGGGAGAGGGTCCAGGGGAGGGCTACAAAGGTGATGAGGGGACTGGAGCATCTCTCTTACGAGCAAGGGCTGAGAGAGTTGGGCCTGTGTAGTCTGGAGAAGAGATGACAGAGAGGGGACCTTATCAATGCATTCAAATATCTTAAATGCAGTGTGAAGCGGATGGGACCAGACTCTTTTCAGTGGTGCTTAGCAACAAGACAAGGGGCAACAGGCACAAACTGAAACAGGAAGTTCCATCTGAATATAAGGAAAAACTTCTTTGAGGGTAACAGTGGGCTCAAACAGGCTGCCCAGAGGGGTGGCACAGTCTCCTTCTCTGGCGATATTAAAAGCCCACCTGGACACGATCCTGTGCAACCTGCTCCAGGTGAACCTGTTTTAGCAGGGACAGTTGGACTAGGTGATCTCCAGAGGTCTCATCCTACCCCAACCACACTATGATTCTGTACTAACAATACATATTTCACCAGGAGCTGCTCAAGCCCTCTCAGCCATTCCTTCTCACAGTGCTGCTGGCACTCAGCAAAGCACATGCTGATCAGGGCAACTGCTGAGTCAGTGCCCGCTGGTCATTAACTTCTGTGCTCACACATTATTGGATCCCCTGCCATAAACCACAAGCTACACCCAAGGGGGAGGAAAAAAGCAATTCCCACACTCCTGAGAAAACCTGCTGTAAGGACACCGTGTGCAGGTGGCAAGGCCACAGCGATAACACCTCCAGAGCAAGTGCCCGAGCCCAAAGCAGGGGAAGCATTGCCACGACAGCTGCAGGCTCTGCGCCTGCACCTGGGGAGAAGGTGCCTGGCTACCACGGAAGGGCAGCAGCACCTCCGCTGATAAAGACAAAGGCATTGGGCAACCAGATTTACTAAAATCAGGAGTTCATACACACCTAGATTTTTTTAAGATGAATGCTAAAAACTGACCAGATATAATGAAAATGCTACACCTTCTAGGAGGGATATAGCATACAGGATTGCTGTAAACCTGCTAACATCCATTTTCTAAGCATTTAGCAACATGTAAGTGATGCTTACCTAACACACATTGCTTCCAATTTCATATGGGAAAAAACCTTACCAAAATAATATATAAAAGGCTGGGAGGAACCTCCCCTGGCTGCTATTAAATGGTTAAAAAGCATGGCTCACTCGACCTGAGAGAATAAGAACAGGTCTCTCAGCAGCCAGCATACAAGAATACAATGGCTTCTTGGCTGGCAAACTATGTTTAGATGTTTAATGACTGGAACAAACCAAAAATGCCTAATTTTCTCACTTTGCTAAGTTTTGTTTTGAAAAAAACTGAGGTAGTTAGAAAAGAAAAAGAAACTTCTGCATACTCATTTAGTTAGAAACCACACTGGAGTCATTTTAAGAATCAGATGAGAGTTGCATATACGTCTGTCAGAGAGAACTTGGGCCCCATGTTCCCAGGACAAAGTCAATTCCATTTGGACTCTGAAAATTACAGCTTCGTTTTATCATGGTTTTTTTAAACTTGGAATGACAGACATTCATTAGTCTCATCCATGTGAATCTCACTTTCAAGGAGCATGTGCATTCACATATACTTCACAAACCACTAGGAAGATGAATTGCAATACTGTCCTGGATACCTCTGGAATAATCTAGAGGGGTTTTTTTTTCTTTCTTTTTTTGGTGGTTTGGTTTTATGAGATTTTGTTGCTGTTACATGGGTTTGTTTGATTGTTGTCTAAATTCATATCACGGAGTAGAGAGAAAGGTTATGAAGAGAAACTGGTGATGTAAAATATTCATAACTATTCCTGTATTTCAGGAAACTTTTGATTTTTTCTATTGGCATTTCAGTTCCCTCTATTTTCTCTCTCTCTTTTCCCTCCTACCTCACTAACCACAATATATAACTTCTAGTGTGGACTTGCCACAAAATCCTGTTCAAGAAGATAACATGCACTGACCCAGTCTCCAATTCACATCCAAGATCCCTAAACTTGCCCTTAATACTGTTTAATCTCTTTTTCTTGGTTCCCCAAATCCCCTCTATTATCTCTCTTTAACTATCTCTCATCACACTCAGGCATTTCAATTTCTATAAAACTCTTTTAGGTACTTAACAAAAATAACAGTGTAGATTCAAACTGTTAAATATATGTAGGAAATGCGCAGGAGGGTGGCATGGGGACACACACATGCTCCCCCCCACCTCAACAAAAACCAGAACAGATTAAAAACAGCAAAACAACAGCCTGTGTTACAAGACTCACAGAAAGCACATTGTTCAAAAACAATAGACCAAATCACACCCTAGTGACCCTACAATATCTAGTGTAATAGCAATGCAAAAAAATACTGCTTTTGACTTTCAGAACACAGACTCAGTTCACAAGCAGTTACTAAGAAAAAGCATGCCATTTATCAGCATATTTCAATCTTTCAGTTGAACCAAATATGTTTTAACAAAATGTGATGCAAATAATTAATCAACTATTTTGTTTTCATCAACTGTATTTCTGCTATACCACAGCTAAAGGCATTTTCTCATTGAAGTGTTAACAAAAGTTGTCTAACATAGAAGCCTTTACACAGATGCACAGAATCACAAAATAGTTTGAGTTGGAGGGGCCTTTTAAGGTCATCTAGTTCAATCTTCCCTGCAAAGAGCCTTGTTCAATTAAATATGAACCTTCTTAAATAATCGCTTTTAAATACATTCCTTATGAAGAAACTTAATAATCAAAACAACTACTTGTCATAACCAAAGTTTTCACCTCCTCTTTTTTTCATGAGTACCCCTAAAACTTGCAGAAGCAGTACAGCACCTTTAATGTGGTTTACTGTATGCAAAATTACTTGACCTTTCTCTCTTAAGAGATACACCAAAATGCTCACAAACACATTTCTTTCACAGTATAACAAAACCGAAAATGAATGGTAAGTTAGTCTATGAATTGAAAATTAATATGAAACTTCCATCTCATAAAAAGTATTTCTTTTCAGTATATGAGCTCTAGAGGCAAAGTTTCTTCATAGAAGGTATCAAGTAAGAGCTACTAGGCTTGAACTCTACTATACTTCATACCAGACTGTGGCAAAGAGAAGATATTTAAATCTCTCCCTACAATAACAGGTCATATTTCTGAGTCTGCAGTCTAAACTATTTTTTTTCCCTCAACCTAACAGCCAATGGGAAAGCACTTTCTTCTTCACTTTGAATGAATTATATGAGCTACAGGACTTCATTAAAAAAATACAAAAAAAAGCCATATAATTTTTATCAGATTAGCACATCAGCCTAGTTTTCTGTATCTGGTCTAAAACATCCCTTGGACAAACCAGAAGGAAAGGTTCACTATTAATTTCACAGTAGCAAATGATGTGAGGCACATGCGCAAGTGACATGATGGAAAGAGGCAGAAAAGATTTACTTATTAAAACATGGGGAAAATGCTGATGGAAAGCATTCCTGTCTGCAAGCAACATTCTTAGAGAGCATTACACATATTTTGCCAAAGACATCTAATTATGAGATTCAGAACTTTCATGAAAGCTGCTGAATACCATTCTTTAAAAGACATGCACATAAAAATCTCAGCAGTTGACTCCAAGAAACTCTACAATCTTCCCTGCTGTCAATCATACAAGGTATGCTCGGGGTCTAAAATACAAACTAATTGCCAGAAACTGGCAATAATTGCGTAATACAGCTCATAATTTTGCCAACCATAGACTGAAATAAAGTGATACCATCAAAGTAGCTATTCAAAAACTTTAATAAATAATTGTTAACACAGTTAACCATTAACAAAATGACCTAAAGCAAGCACTACATCACGCAATGTTCCTGGCTCTGCACTATTAACATGGTTAAAGACTTTATCCAGGGAAGAAATCAGGAGCAGTCTATTAAAAAGGTAACACTTTTATTTAAGGAGGAGTCTAGCAAGAAGGATACTTATAGATACACTATTTAAGGCTACCCTTAAGTCTTGTTTGGGGTTATTTTTAGGGCTAACGAACACCCAGAAACCATAATCACATATAACCATCCTTGCCAGTACAAAATGAGAACAGTTGCTGGGAATTGACGGGACTTCTCTTGCAGGTGCTATTCACATCTGAAAATGCTAGTGCTAAACCATTAAGAATCATTTTTCTGAACTAATCCAGATTCTGAATTTAACCATTAGTAGGAGTCTTAGACTTCACAGACACACGAAATACATGAATTTAGCTAATCTTCCTCATTCTGAGAGGAAATTTAAAAATTGGAGTGGAAAAAAACAGTGCTAAAACTTGTTCCATTCCTAAGTTTGGTTAATACGTTTTACCCACAACTGGGTCAACTTCCAGCAAATTCCACACAAACTTGTGTTTAACTTGCCTTCTTAAATACCTTCTGTCTATCCACTAGTCCTCACACCAAGCCATTGATTTCCATCTCTCCAGCAACAGAAAAGCTGTCACACAAGAGACTCACGTCATTACGGATATTTGATTGCCACCCAGACATTGTCTATCAGAATTATCTTAGGCAGCCTCGTATGTGCTAGTTTTATTACCCTGTTCAGTTGGTTTTTTTCAACACTGCTATCAGATATTCCTCCTTCATCTTTCAGAGTTTAGCAGAGCTGGGTTCAATAAAAAGAAAGAATATTACACACTGCATAATACCAACCACATTTTATTTGAGGGAGTATAATTCACAGCATTAGGCCCTAATGTATTAATCACACAAATCATGCATCATTTATTTATCTTCAGAGAAAGAGAGAGAGCGAGCACTTTTCTTTCACTCATACTTTGCCATATGTTTGATTAGGTTCTTAGGAGAGGTCAGTATCAGGTAAATATACACCTCATACTAATTTCAACAGGAATCACAATGCAAATACCAAATCTAATACCAAAACAGAGTATGAAACACTGAGAATTATCTCAAATTTGATGTCCCTGTATACAAATACTTAATAGTTTACCAGTGTATTTTCCTGTTTGATTGTCACCAACCGATGTGACTTAGTGCAAGCAGTATATTCTTACGAAACTATAAGAAGATTAAGCTCAGACAGGATTTAAGTGTTATGTACACTCCACAGCATCCTTTGGCAGCCAGCCACAGTAGTATTTTCCTGTTACCAAATCAAGGTCACAAAGGAATCCCTTACTGTACCACATTGTTTCAACGAATCCCACATCCAACTTCTACATCCTAAAAAGGTATACAGTAATACATTTCATGAAGGTATTATCCTTTGAGCTTATACACAAGAGCAGGAAAAAGTTCCTGTTATTCAACTCTAGATACTTAAGTGAAGTAGCTGTGGGAGCTAACTTATCTCCTGCAGGGTTGCTCTGCAGTCACTGAAGAAAAAACAGCTCCTTTAGAGAGCAATTCAGGACTACAGCATCTTTCATAACTTAGAAGGGCTGATCCACTTGCAAAAACAAAACCAAACAAGGACCATGAAGTGCGTCACTTGGCTTTTTCTCCCCTAATATTTACTACTGTTATAATCTTTTAAGCCAAAGCAGAGCTGTGACGGAGGAAGAATGCAAGATACATCCAAGCCCATGTACAGCTGCAAAAGAGGTTCTCAGGGGAAAAAAAAAAAAGCAATTCTTTGAAAACAGATGAAAGAAAGGGCTTTGAACAATAATCAAGATAAAATCATGTTTAAAATTTAATCTCTCCAAGCTGAGTCCTTTTGGGTGCATCTTCTTTGACACTAAGGAGTAAAGACAATTTCAGATTTGGAGCGGGAATAGAGTATCAACTACAGCAAGCAATACTGATCTATTAGGAACAGCAACATCATTTGAATCAAACCCAGATCATATTGGACTTAAAGCTAGCATTTCCTTACATACCACCCCTCATTAATTTCTTTCCAACTGAAGTAGCTTTTCAAGGTTAGCATTCCCCAAAGGAAGGAAACACACAGTTTTTTTGTCCTAATCAAAGACATCAATAATCTCCCAAAGATGAAGGAAGCAGGGTAATAGGTAGGATTACAATCCTGGGCTTTTGGAGAGCTGTCTTTGGAGCTACTTGGATGTGTGCCTTTCTGGCCAAGAAGGCCAATGGTACCCCGGGATGCATTAGGCACAGCACTGCCGGCAGATCAAAAGAGACGATCTTCCCACTCTGCTCTGCACTGGTGAGACCACACCTGGAGTGATGTGTCCAGGGTTGTGGCTGGGTATGCTGAGCTGCCCAGTTCAAGAAAGACAAGGAACTACTGGAGAAGGTCCAGGGGAGGGCTACAAAGATGGTGAGGGGACTGGAGCATCTCTCTTACGAGCAAGGACGGAGAGAGTTGGGCCTGCGCAGTCTGGAGAAGAGATGACTGAGAGGGGATGTTATCAATGCATTCAAATATCTTAAGGGCAGTGACAAGAGGACAGGGTCAGACTCTTTTCAGCAGTGCCAATGACAGGATAAGGGGCAATGGGCACAAACTGAAACACACCAAGCTCCATCTGAATATGAAGAAAAACTTTACTGTGAGGGTAACAGACCACTTGAACAGGCTGCCCAGAAAGGTTGAAGTCTCCTTCCCTGAAGACACTCAAAACTCACCTGGTCACATCCTGTGCAACCTCCTCTGGGTGAACCTGCCTTAGTGGGGGCTTTGGACTTAATGATCTCCAAAAGTCCCTTCAAACCCCAACCTTTCCATGATTCCATGAAATAGCAATACAAATTTGGTTCCTAATTTGTGGGACATACATCACAGCAAATAGTATATTTAGCTTCTATAAAGTCTGTATCTTAACTTCACATTCAAAGGGCACCCATTACTCAACTAAACTATTCCTACATCACTTGAAATGAACATCTCAAATTACTTCATGTTACAAAGGTCAGCCTGCTGGTGATAGGAGACTAACAGGCTCACAGCTTCTCTCTCTCCCAGTGTCTTCCATTCTTTAATGCACGTATT
Organism: Dasyornis broadbenti; assembly: GCA_013397935.1. Lineage (NCBI taxonomy): Eukaryota > Metazoa > Chordata > Aves > Passeriformes > Dasyornithidae > Dasyornis > Dasyornis broadbenti. Next base: position 1,353,661 of record VZRN01001507.1, on the reverse strand, counting down.
CTGTGGAGTTTTTTCCTAATTCTCTAATTCCAATCTGATAAAACAAAGTCTTTATTATTTGACTTTAATTCTTTATGCCTGCTCTCTCCAGAGAGAAACTAGTTGCATCCATAAAAGAAAACCCAAGAGCAACTAAATTGTATTGGAGCTGGGGAACTATTACCTAGAAGCAAATTACAAGACTAAGTTATTTGAGAGTACAGACATGCTCACACATAAATAAATTTAAACCACCTTATTCTCATGTACCCAAGTTCTTGTATTTAAATTAGCGGCTCTCAAGGCTTGATGTAATTAAAATAGAGCCGGCCTGCTTTATAAAATATTTCAGCCACGTTATTTTCAGCAATCCAAGCTGTCCATGAAAAAGTAACAGCTAAGGCTCATTTCAAAAGTGCAAGAATGATAAGAGCACTCCAACAAGATCTGCAATCTGTTTCTGAAGGACAGATTTTACACTTCCCTTCATTTACTTTAATAAAACCCTTTTCCTCTCCTTATATTAAAGTCACCTTTTTAGGGTTACAATTAGTGCTAGTAAAACTTTGCACAGTTTTATGTTTCCCAGAAATAAAACACTGGCTTAAATAAATATATTTCTCCACTACACTGCATAAACTGCAAGTCCTTAAGGTACAATTCTATCATCTCTGGCCTCCCAAATCTGAAAAATCTATCAAATAGAAGAGAATTAAGGATAGAGCTGAAATCCTTTAGCAAGCACAGAAATTGCTAGAAAGTTAGCAAAACAGAAAAAAAATATCCTGAAGTTATTCTTGGAAATCTTAACTAAAATTGACTGGTGCTCACCTTACGGTGGTCAGGCATTCAGCATTGCCTTAACTGCCCACTGCTACTCTTAAAGAATCAAAATACCAAAATTTTCTGAACTGGTCTTTCAAAGCAGAAATTAGTCATTTATAGCTGAATACAAGGTAAACTTGATCAAGATGTATTCAGGGTTCTGAGTAATAATCATGTAGGAAAAAAACGTTTAACCCCCACCCCCAAACAAATAACAGAAACACAGTTTTGTTTATCAAGCTGCATAAATCCCAAAAACCTTCATGTTGTCCTCAACTATCTCAGCATGTGGGCAGACTAATTGAGGTAAGTGTTCACTTCATGCTGCAGAGGTCTTCCAGAGCTGACGCAGGAGATGCATAGAGCTCAGTAATATAAGTCCTGGAAAACAGAACTGAAGTATAGCTCAAGATACAATGGATGAAAAAAATCCAAATAACCGCTAGATAAATGTGCTATCTTCATCTGGCACAACTTCAGCAGCTCTCTGCAATATTGAAGGTCAGGACCAACAGAAAGTACTTCACTTAAAGTAACTGAAATGATCTTGAAAGGTTATATAGTACAGTTAAGTAGAAGATTCTGATAACTAAAGATACTCAGTCACGTCTGCAGAAGACACAGTAGTTTAGATAAAGAATCATTTTATGAACAATGAAACCTTTACCATAAAAACTGTACTTTTACATTTTTCCCATCTAACCATTCCTTTTGGAAGACCGGAGTGAATTTCTAAAATTCACTTGCTAAGCACCAGTGACAGCTTTTTTTATTACTTTGTTTAAAGGATAAAAGTATACAACTGTAGAACATCCTTCTCTACGGAATCACCATACTTTTTTCCAGTTTGCTTGTGTGAGGATTAGAATTAATAGCTAAAGAAGACTCAGACAAGAACACTGCCCATTTAAAACAAAAAAAAAAAGAAAAAAAAAAAGGGGTGGGCACCAAGCCCACCTTCCTGAATGTGGATAATCTTCATTGGAGACAAAGTGGTTAGTGTAAGAGCAGTTGAATATTAAGAGAAACTGTTAGCATTCCAGAAAAGTGATAGTCATAGAGTCACAGAATATCCTGAGTTGGAAGGGACCCACAAGGACCAATGAGTCCAGCTCCTGGCCCTGCACAGGACAACCCCAAGAGTCACACCATGTGCCTGAGAGCATTGTCCAAACACTTCTTGAACTCTGTCAGGCTTGGTGCTGCGACCACTTCCCTGGGGAGCCCGTTCCAGTGCTCAAGAAAGATTTTATCTTTTCCTAAACAAGGTGGGTTTTTTGTTTTAATTCTAAAATTATCTCTATAGAAAAAATTGATAGGGCAAGATTTATAGGCTCTGAACTCTGGAAACATAATTACCAATGATAAACACCATTGTTACGCAGAACTTTCAAGCAAAAAAAATATATATTCCCCACTAGAGGTCAAACTGAATAGAAACAAACCTTATTTGCTTTAATCCTCCTATATCCAACATCAGGGGGCAAGACCAAGGGGGTGGGGGGCGGAGGGGAAGGAGGAGGGCAGGAGGAGTCCACACAGCCTGCAGCTTTCATTGTTACGTATCTCCTAACCTGATCATTTCCTTATAGCACTTTCAAGAAGAACATTTCAATATGAATCAACAAAAATAGTTTCGTAAAGTAGGTCGTTGCTGCAGCAACCGGGTGGCTGTTTGGACTACTCCCTGTCACAATGACCTACTTTTCCAGTTATATGTAACCGCTGTAGTAAGAGCCGAATATTCCTTCCGTATGGAGCCACTCTGAGAGGATTCCTGTATCACAGCTGAACTTTATTCCTAACGGGGACAGAGAAAAGCTGCATTTGAGCAGGTACAAGCAGGGGGGTTGGTTCTGCTCCTCTGTGTCATATTCACAAGTGTCGGTGGCTAAAGGTTACGTGAAACCCAATATGTGCTCGGAGCTCAGAAAGTACCACGGCAGTGCTCAGAAGCGGAGGAGCTGATAGAGAATGGAAGGGGAAGGTGTGAAAAGGAACAGCTACCCATGAACAGCGTGTCCCCTGCCAGACTCAACAGCTGGCACCAAATGCGGCACATACAGCCTGTTCCAGTATCACCATCCAAGCACAAGCTAACGGACACCATCCTTTATTACAGGTGTAAGTAACACTAAATCTGCATAAAAGAAAAACCCTGGTGAATGACAGGTAAAGCTCACATGTTTTTAAACCCTATTTAACCCTGCATGTGCTGGAGAGGGGAGATACAAAGGTATCACACAAATCCAGGAAGAAATGTTGACAATTACATAATTTCCTGTTTACTCTTGCTGTTAATATCAGCGTTTTTCCTTATGACAAAGGAAAAAGTATCACCAATGCAGCTTTTCACTGAACTATATCTTAAACTAATGAAGGAAATAATTATCTCTGTAGAAGTAAGACTGCAAGACTTCAAACATCAATCACACTGACTTGTACTTAGGTATTCTTTGATTAATTTATTCAATCCCAAGTTCAAAAGCTTTCATTCAAGGCAAAAATTAAAGAGACAAGCACAAGAGACAAGCATTTCCAAGCAAAAGAAAACTCATTCCAAGAAATGGCAAGCTAGGCATTACCATACAGTACACCCTAATTAAAACTCCCGTCAACAGAGAGCTTCTGACAGATATAACTCATATGATGAAAGCAGAAAAATAAAGAACATACAAAAAAGCTCTCCAAAGCTTACTTTACCTGAAGAATTCTTAAAAATCTAAGTTCAGCAGGAAAAATACTGCAACTGGTGACAATATGGTACTGCAAGTGGAGAAGTTTTTGGAATTTCCCCCACACTTTCCTTAGGGAACAAGCCACTCATGATGACATAACTACTCCTAAAAATCTCACACTCTTCAAACAGAATAGCAAAAAAAAACCACCCAAAAAGCCTAAAAATTATTTTTACTTTGCCACTGCACTTGACAAGCCATAGAGCAACAACTACAAAGGCAGGACTCCAGAATAAAGACATACTAATAGAAAAAAAGTGCAGAATTATGAATCAAAATAGGAAAAGCTGCTGCTGAAAGAGCAACACACAAGTACTGGTAATATATTTAAGTTTGAAAGTGTGACCTCCGGTGCCAAAAATACAAGCTCCATTGTGCTGTCTCATATGGAAGCAATAAAGAATCGAAGTAAAACTTTCAGCAAATGCAGCATTGAAGAATTTTGCTTTGACAAACTAACACAATGTTTCAGTGCTGGCGCTGAAAAAAAAAAAAAAAGGTTAGTGGAATTATATTCGAAAGAATGCAGAAAGCCAAATTCTAAAATGTAAAATAAAGAAAGATCCATATTATTCCCTACAAACCCATGATTTTCTTCATGGTTTTTGGAAACACACTACTGCTGAAATAAAGTACTTCTCAGCAGTAAATTTATCGGCAACTAGCTTACAGAAAGGAAATTTCAATCAAGTAAAAAAACCCCACTCACAGAAAAGAACCATTACATGATGAAAATAAATTTTACACAGGTCTCCTCAGATTACAAAAGCCTTGAAATAAAAGGGGGAAATACACAGCCATTAAAGCAGAACTGCCAATATCACAGCAATTTACAACTTTTTCCTTCCTCATAAACTGAAGAAGCTACATACTAGTAGATGCTTCCAGGACATACAGCTGAAAGAGTATGCTAGAGGAAAAAAAAAAAATTGAAGTCTCTCATAAAGTCATTTAAGGAAGCATTCACAGGATTTGGGTTATACTGCGCAATAGCAGTAAACAGCAAACAGCTACATTGTCTAAAAAGAAACATGGATAAGGCACAGTAAACTAGACCTTACCAGGCCTGTCATCTACTGAAAATTAATGACGGAAAGTCACAGAAATTATCCCTAGGCAACACAAATAAAACAAATAGTTCAGATGCCATCCTTGGCTTGATCACCCTCATTAAGACTTGGATGGTTTCGACTTTTTGAGTTCACTAATAGCAAGATTTACAAAGAACAAAACTGAAATGAAACGTCCTCCCCAAGGACCCTTCTGAAACCTGGATGGCAAAAATTACTGTGTAGAATATTTTCTTTTAAATGCATGTCTCAGTTTTACAGATGTAGTCATGCTTCTCCCATGAGACAGGAAAAAGGGAAAAAAAATTAGGTAATCTCTGCTAAAAGCCATAATGTTTTCTTCAACTCTAAGACTTCAACAAAAAAAAAAATGAGCTTGTTTATTCTCTGGAATATAAAGTATGGAGGAGAAAGAACGAAAAAAATAAAATTACTTGATGCCACAGGATTTACAGACAGAAAATTTCAACTCAGAGGAAACTCTATAGAGAATATAGGAAAGACAACATTTAGTCCATTCTTCAATTAATCCAATATATTAGAAATCCAACCACTGACTATTTTCAATGGCAATTGCTCTATAAAATGCAGGATCACAGTTCTCTGTACACCCCCCCAGCACTTCAGAACCGCACAGATTGTGAAATTGAGATAAAGTTTGCCACGGTGTTCTGTATCTTTAGTGCACAGAAAAATTGCAACCATTGAGACCATGATCATGTTTTATGACCTATACAAGACATGAAGTAACAAGCAGCCTACATGAACAAGTTACCTATTTATTTATTTCCCTGATGCAAATTGCCCTTCTATTTCTGTTTTTTTCAATCACTACTTTCTTTCTCTCTCTCTCTCAACTGCAGCACAGTTTATCCCTCACCGACAAGGTCAGTAGAACATTGGCACTGAGAAACAAAAAAGAAAAACCAAAAACCAAAAAACAAAAAAAAAAAAAAAAAAAAACAAAAAAACCCAACAACAATAACAACAACAACAACAAAATCAATCTGTAAGCACTGAACTCCACAGGTTCCTTACTGTAAAAAATAAAGCATTTCCTAGGTCATGGATTTCATACTTTGGAGAGATAACAGACAGGAAAATCCAAGTTTTCCTTGCAGGAATTGTTCCTAAGTAAACTGTACTGTAGATATTTCACTCTCGTCACTGAAGAATTAATAACATATATTCATACTTCACAACTTCACCATTCATACGCAAATAGAATTTCTTCAACATCTCTGGTTTTCATTTTGAAGGGATAAGGGTTTGTGTTCTGAAAGGCTGCAAACCTTCAGTTCAAGAATTTTACAGCCTTTACTTTTCATGTCTGTGAAAAAGCCACAAACATACATATGTTAGAGAAGAATTGCAGGAGAGTGAAGGGAGGGAAACGCTTTCCTACAAATTAAGGAACACTGAGATTAAGTAAATTTCTAAAGCAGGTCCAGAAAACTTCTCTAGTTTAGTTGTAGGAGGAAGCAATGCATAACACAAAATTTGCTCAGGTGTACATCACATGAGTGCCAATATAGAAATTAGATATGCAGGACACATTCTAACCAATGCTGAACTGAATGGAAGAAATCTCTTCCTTCTCTGACAAACTAAACAGGTTTTGTCTTATTGCAAGAAAGTTATTGCATTAGCACTTTTTGAAGAGATTATGAGCAACAGCTGTCCAACAGAAACCCTGAGGATTATGAAATTCTTATTTCCTACCCAGGTTTACCAACGTTGAATTTTAGACCTTTCAAATAGTAATGCAATTTACAAATAAGTAATAATAAAAAAAATCAAAGTGCAGAATATACAAAAAAAAGCGCATATTTTAGGAAGCTGTGTTCACTGCAGCTCAGCTACTGTCTAAACTAACGCTAACAAAGTTCATGTGTTAGTTTTTATTATCTCCAATAATAACTGGTATGCACCCTGATTTGTAACTGTTCCAAAACTACAGACACACATGTAGCCATCTCCACTTACACACTTGAAACAGAACACTAACATTGACCTGTCCTTTCCAGTCTATTCTTCACCTCCACTTTTTTCCCCTACAAAAAAAATCATTTGCACACACAAAACTCCAAAGCAGTGAAAGCAAATGCTTTATGGTGACCTGAAAAACAAATGGAGGCTTCAGGGTTAGAAGAACACTGCAATTATAGTTCACCTCTTGACCTAGATTGCAAAGAACGTGAAAGCCAGAAGTACACAGAAGGACACAAACTAACCTTGCTCCGTGTTAAATTAAGAGTTCTAAGAAATCTAAGTGAAATGTATTGCACCAAAATACTATGAAGTTCTTACCCTAGTAATCAAATCCAGTCCTTTCCTACGGGTAACCAAAGGTATGGCTATTAAAACTGCTAAAATGTAATATGCAAATTACTAAGCCCATGGAACACAAAGCCACGTACTCTCGCACTACTTACACAACCAACTCATGCTCAAGCTGACTTTTGCTTTTTTAGGTCTCTATGGGAAGGTCACAAAACTCCCTAATGCAAAGAGTTTGTTTCAGTATGCAAATTAATAACACCACAGACTTCAGTGTGACTTCTACACTGAAAAAATGGCCGACTTTGCTGGCAGCTTGACCTTCCTCCTATCACAGGTTATATAACTAACCTGAAAACCTGCCAGGCACTGAGACAGAGTATGGAAAAGAACCACTTCTGAAAATAAAGGCTTCCATGCTGTAGATAAACTGTTAGAAACCAAAAAGTTCAGGCAGTGCACAATGATACACAGGCTTTTCTGCAATATTTGCATAATATATTTTAAGAGTAGCTTCCATTGGTTGGGATAAAGACATTTTCCCAAACTGGAGAATATATTTTATTGTATTAAAATGGCCAAAAGAGAATGATCATATATAAAATAACTTTCTCTGAAGAACTGTTGCAGAATTCGTTGACACTGCCACATACTGATCAGTTGAGAAAAAACAAAAGTATTCTTGATTGTCTAAAAAAAGCTGCTTTCACATTCATCACAGATGGTATTTGCTGGGGGTTATCACCCTCCCCCTTTGTGACCAGAGCAGGAAACACCGTGAGTTGCAGACAGATTACCTTCCCCTTCTCAAATGAAGAGTGTGATCTATCGATACTCATGTAAAATAAAACAAAAATAGATTACTCGTCAGAAGAGAAGAAGACTTTAAAAATCCTGTAGAGTTGTTTCAAAACCGTATTTCTCCCTTAATACTCAAAGTCCACATACTATTCTTACATACCAAGAACACTTGACCCAGATCTTCTCTGGACGTCCTCAAACCTGGAGATTAGTGATGTAAAACCAGATATCGAAAACCTCAAAATTTATTAGCCTGAGGAATTAAGACTCCTTCAAGATCAACCCTGGAGTCAAAACCCAGACTGTATAGATGCTTACCGTAATTTTTCTGGCCTATAGTAACTGCTATTTCAAAAAAACTACTTACTGAGCACAATTCAATTCAGTACTGCCTGCTCCTTCCAGACCAACCAGTGCAGTCTTCTCGTCCAACTGAATAATGGTTACACTACAGAATACGGTGATACAAGATCATTCACCAAAATAAGGAAACAAGCACAGTGTAATTTCTCAGCTAGCAGGCTTATTTCTCACATTCTGACAGTTTGACAAAAAATAAACTGCACCTTTACCCTGCACAGTAAAAAGGCCAATACTTCTTTTCAGCAGTATCATTTCAAAGGGGATCAACAAATGCCAAGCCACAGAAGAAACCAAAAATCCCTTTCCAAAAACCACCTGGTGGTTACTGCAGACATGAGCAATGCAGGCCAGAGTTATATGACCATTGTAACCTGACTCAAATCCATACTGCCACTGAGAGAAATGCTACCTGCCCTTCCCACTCTTTGCCTCTTCACTACTACTACAGTGACCTTTTTGCTGGCACAATCTACAACAGAGCTAATCCCACCAAAACTGGTAATTAATCTCTTTTGGACAGATTGATGAGCTAAACTGGCTCACCACAGGGCTGTGTGCTATCATAAAAGGGTGGAACCAACCCTTTCATCAACAGTGCAGGATTAAACCCATGAGGACATACGTCAGTGAGCTTCAGTGACGTACTTTGTAAATCATAGGGCTAGATCATATAACACAAATTATAGAGGGAGCTGCTGAAGTGCAGGCATTTTTGAGGTAAAAAAGGGTTTTTGTGGCAGAGAACAGGTGAGTAGCCTAGGGGTGTGGCACTGCAGGAGTTTCTCCAGTCTAACTACTGGTACCATAGAATTCCCATCTGAACGTGCGACTTCTGGAAACAAGCTAAAGACTTTTGACAGACTAATCACCCTCAATTTAATGGGCTGGGTGAACAAAAGTGCTCCAAGCGGCACATGCTGCTCTAGAGCTGAAGCCACTCATTAGCGGGTACGATGGGTTGCATGGGGTTTGCACGGCCAGGTTTTGGACTCGGGGGTGCTACAAGGGTGGCTTTCTGTGAGAGGCTGCTGGAAGCTTCCCCCATGTCTTTCATGGCCGATGACAGCTGGCTCCAATACAGACCTGCTGCTGGCCAAGGTAGCGCCTCTGGGATAACATATTTGACAGGAGGAAAACATTATTGCTCAGGAGCAATTGAAGCCAGACAGGAATGAGAATATGTGAGAGAAACACCTCTGCAGAATCCCAAGTCAGGGAAGAAGGAGGGGGAGGACGCGCTCCAGGCACCAAAGCAGAGATTCCCCTGCAGCCCATGGTGAAGACCATTGAGAGGAAGGTTGCCCACCTACAGCCCATGAAGGACCACAGCAGAGAAAATATCCCATGAAGGATATTTTCTCCCATGGAGTCCCCATGGAGGACCCCATGCCAGAGCAGGCCGATGCCCAAGGAGGGCTGTGACCCTGTGGGAAGCCAGTGCCAGAGAAGGATCCTAGCAGGACATGTGGATCCATGGAGAGAGAAGGCCACACTGAAGCAGGTTCACTGGCAGGACTTGTGACCCTAGGAGGGTCCCTGAACAGCCTGTTCCTGAAGGACTGCACTCCATGGAAGCAGTCTGGAGCAGTTCACGAAGAACTGTAGTCTATGGAAAGGACCCACATCGGAGAATTTTGTGGAGGACTTTCTCCCATGGGTGAGAGGGACTCCATGCTGGAGCACAGGAAGAATGTGAGGAGTCCTTCCCCTGAAGAAAAAAAAGGGGCAGAGACAATATTTGATGAACTGACCAAAACTTCCATTCCTCATCCCTCTGTGTTCCTGGGAGATAGAAGGCAGAGAAAAGGGGAGTGAAGCTGAGCCCAGAAAGAAGGGAGAGGCGGGAGAAAGGTGCTTTAAGAATTTGGTTTTTGTTACCCTATTCTGATTTGATTGGCAATAAATTAATTTCCCCCATGATGGTAACTGCTGAGTGACCTCTCTTTGTCCTTATCTTGACCCACAAGCTTTTTGTTGTATTTTCTATTCCTTGTCTGAGGGGAGTAATAGAGTGCCTTTAGTGGGCTTCATCTTAAATATGTCATAAATTAAACAGATTTTCATCCTCAGTGCCACACAATAAAAACAAACTTACAGGCATGTTTTTGTCAGGGTAGTCATAAATATTTCTGTGCATTCCTTTTTACATACTAAGCATGTCACCAAAATTAACAAACTATAATACACAAATTTTGCCAGCTGAATTACGTCTATGAAACTCAAAATACAGATTAATTCCACTGACAAGTTTTTTCCATCAATCCCACATCCAACAAACATATCTCTGTTGGACAAATCATACCTACATAAGCTGAAACTACATGTGTATTTACAAAAACACATGAGCAGAATTTCAAAATTTAATAGATACTACAGAAAGATGTCTAAGTATTAATTTTTAAGAACAAGTTCCCATTTCCATGAATTGCAGTAATTGTCCTGGAAATGAAACTTTTTTTCCCCTCAGACACTTTTTGTTTGAAATATGACTGTGGAAAGGAAAAAAAAAAAAAAAAAAAAAAAAAAAAAAAAAAAAAAAAAAAAAAAAAAAAAAAAAAAAAAAAAAAATACCCTTTTCTTTGTCCTACATCTATAGCACTATCTGCCATAATAGCAGCAGCTAACTTTGAAGGATGTTGAACACGTTCTCATAATTCTCACAAAATCTAAGAGATACAGAAGGCAAATTCTACTACTCTTATTTTAGAAGTGAAATCTGTTCTCTTCAGGAATGGTTAAAAAAAAGAAATATGAGGACTGGCAAGATTAGACTATCTTTATAAAATCAATTGTTGCACACCAATGTTTTAACTAGCATATCAAAGACTGACATACACACTTAAAAAGACAAACTAAAAGAAGTAAATTATTACCCAAAGTAAATCCTTATGCAGCAACTAACAGAATGTTTGCATTTCTTTTCAGATATTGTGATCAGTTGCTACTCTGTACTAAAACCAGAGGTAAATGAAACTCTCCCCTAGGTGATGTTGTTAAACATGAGATTCTATTCTCCTTAATATGGAAAAGTCTGCAAGCACATACAAACATTTTTTCAGAAGTAGGTAATGGTTACTTTTTGGAATATGCAAGTTACGTTCCTTGTCTACTTTGTTGACACAATTAGATGCAAACTAAATCTGGTGCCAAATGTTTAAGGGCAACTGACAGAACTATAAAAGAGCCTTAGTGTGATTTTCCATTCAGCATCTCCCTCCATCATTTCTCCATCACCTTTTACTGCACCAAGTAACTTCTCTCTCTCAAATGTTGATCTGTGAACTCATCCCATAGAAAAAGCATGTCTCAAGGAAAGAACATGATTTATTTGACAGCTTGGAAAGAAAGGAACAATAAGAAGAAACAGCACAGAACCAGAAAAAAAAATGAAGTGAGCTGAGGGAGGTCCTGGCATTTGTTACGTAGCATTCACGAATTTAGAACAGGTAGGCTGAATGCCAGCAGAAAGGAGGTCAGTAAGACCATGTGACTGCTCAGTAATTTGACTTGCTCAATAGTGCAATCACACAAAAATATTAGTTCACGATTGTTACGTGACTGTTTAAAGAGAAAAGTTAATTAGAAAGCACCAATGTATTAAAGGTTGCTATTTGTTAGATGTAACACACATTTGTTAAAATAAACCGTAACTGGTGACTGCAGAGTGACAATACTGTAACAAGAAACTAAGCCTCCTGGTTTCTTGTATTCTTTCACTGTGTTTCCTCATATAGATGGTGTTAGTCATAGTTTGACAGAGAAGAGTTTTGCCCAGGGCACTAGGACCATAAATTCACCAGAAAAAAGCCACTTGGTGCCAATCAACTCAAATTAAGAAAGGATCACCATAAATTCACAGTAGGTTAAATTGATTCGTGCTCCTAATGCTGAAGGGCTTCTGCTCCTAGTCTCAAACACAATGTTTTTAACTAAATCAACATCTTACTCAACAGGCATGTAAACAACGATTTTGCTCATGGTCATCAACTGAGCAACATAAAATGTTTGATCATTAATTACAAGTGCCAAATGAGACTGGCAAACTAAAAAACTGCATCATAGACTTGTGTATGCTTATTGTGAATGTATGTGTTTGCACTGGTTAAAAACTTCTCATTAAAACCACTGGAACCTAACATGGATTCATACCAAACTAGTAACTATCCATTTAAATAAAAACTTATTGAGAAGAACCGTAATAAACTTGCAGCTTTAGCAGCCAATTATTCTATAAAATTATTGTACTTTTAAACTTGAAAAAAACCTGATGATCTCACAAAATCAGGCTGTGCAGGCAGCAACATTTTCTACTCAAATCCATGTGCCACATGTGCCTCGAGGGTATTTGTGTACCAGGAGATTGCTTGAAGTGCTTTGGATAGGGGAGTTGTAATTCACCCCAAACTCAGTCCTTCTAACCAGCAAGTAAATCCAGGTGATTTTCTTCAAATGCAAAATGCAGTGGAGGGACTACTTGCCTTCGAAAACACTGAAAACACTGCTAAAGTAATTCAACCAGCAAATCTATCACACACAAATGGACTCAAGGACTGTATTAGCTAATTATCATATTACATAGTCATTGAAGAACCAGGGCAATAGCACTGAAGACATGAACTTCCTTCTGCTAGAATCAAAGTTCACATTTGTCTATCATTCACTAGCTCAGAGAATACAAGCAAAAACTGTTTAGCATTTCCATTGCAGGGCACATTAGAGACCTATGGAGTATTCTTAAAACATGTGATTTCCTTAACACTTAGACTTGTGCCATTCTTTTAAAACTTAAGCAGCTGTTCATGCTTCACCCACAAAATTAAGACCTCTGAGCTTCTTTTATGAAGTCAAAATGTTATTAAATGAAACTTATCCCCTTCAAAACAAAAACTATTTAAAAGTCTCTATAAAAGAAACGTACATCATGAATCTCAGATAAGGAGAGTATCTAACAACTATTCTTAAGTTATTTTTGTCAGTGAAAATGAAATAACCATCAAGTCAAAGTTCACAGAAAGCATCTTTAGTATTTCTATGTCTTGAAAACAAGGGGATTGTAAGGAAAACCTCTCAAAATCAGGGGAGAAAAAAGAAACCCAAAACCTCCAAAGGCAAGTTACCTGGTTGGCAAAGTATTTAATGAGCTGGGATACAAATTATTAAATCGGAAAGGAATAATCCTTGAAGTGAACTCAACTGAAACTGTAAGTATCTAAGCTTTGTCACTCTTCTATGACGTAGTGTTAAGCCAAGTTTTACTGTGCTTGGTCCGTAAGTAGGCAACTTCTCAGCATTGTAGTCTGGGCAGGCTAAGTTCACGAGCATTTCAAGTGCCTGATACTGGATGGACAGACGATACACAAACGCTACTGCATTATCAACCCTTTTAAAAGAGTAATAGTTTTCAGATTCGTAGTGATGTTTTAACTAATCTCACGTAACAAGCATACACAGAAGTCCTATTAACCTCTGCGTTATTATGGCACACATCTAGCATGCAAGCGTCAGTCACAGCTCCACAGTAAAGTTCATTTTTATCCTGGGTAGTTGAATCGGAACTGGCTTGAAAGTGTAGGAACCAATCTGCACGCTCTGAAAAGGGACACTGCACACCAAGTCAGCCAGAGTTCAAGAAGCAGTCAGACAACGCTCTCAGGCACATAGGGCGGTTTCTTTAGGCTATTCGATGCTGGGCTAGGAGCTGGACTCCATGATCTTTGTGGGTCACTTCAAACTCGGGATATTCTATAACCTTCCCTGCAGGAACGCTATTCTGATAAAGTACTTTTGAACTAAGCGAGCAGCTTCACAGTTTTCCCAGGACGGAGTCGCCCTGGGATTCCCGGCTGCCCCCAGTTCCTGAGATGGTGCAAGCTCTCCGGGCTGCTCCCCACGGGGTATTCCCCGCTCCGAGCTCCAGCGCTCGGCCACTGAACCGCCGCCCTCGGGAGGGGGAACAAGGAGCCCCCTCCTCGGGAAGCCCAGGCCCACCGACCCGTACTCTGCCGGGGGCTTCCCGGTTCCTTTTTGCCCGTCCCTCCCACGTGCGCCGCGGGAGCCGCAGCCGGGCCGGCGCTGGGCTGGATATGTAACACCGCCGGGCCCGCGGGGAGGGCGGGCGGCCGAGGGAAGCCGGAGCTGGCTGCGGCCCAATCGGGCGCGGAGGGGAGGGGATGGCGGGGAGGCAGCGTGACCGAATACATAACGCGGGGATTAGGGCCCCCGCAGCGCCCCGCACTCACCGCCACCTGTTGATGCCCACGTTGGAGGAGCCTGCGAACCAGGGGTCCAGGATGTAGACGCAGCGCACCGTGTCAGCGCCCTGGATGCACTCCCGCAGCGCCGGATTGTCGTGGAGCCGCAGCCCCTTGCGGAACCAGTGTACGGCGTTCACCCCCATGCCGGGCGCGGGCGCTCAGCGGGAACCGCCGCCGCCCGCGGGGCCGCTCATGGCCCGGCGCCGCCGGGCGAGCACGGAC
>VZRN01001507.1:1313149-1338598 GCA_013397935.1 Dasyornis broadbenti | reverse complement strand
GGGCTGTTATGTATCGCTCCCCGCGCGCGCCCGCGCCGCTTCGCTCACCACCCCCGCCCTTTCCCCCGGGCTCTGCCCGCCGTTCCCAACGCATTCGATCCCCTCCCGCGGGAAGCAGGCGGGGCACTTATATAAGCGTGTGCGTAAGGAGCATCTGTTGGACTAGCGGAGGTTCTTTCCAGCCCTCACGATTCCGTGACGCGGACTCAGGGCTTGGTCTAAAGAGGAACCCCCGAGCAAGAGAGAGCGGCTTGGCCATGTGGTGCTGCCGCACTCGAAGACGCTTCCAAGCAGCAGGATGAGTTAAAATGGTCCCTCTTGCACCGTTAGTAAAGTCATTACTAAATGGTGAATATCTCACGCCTGTTAATTACAGAGCTCAAATGACCGTCTGTGTGCTGCCAACACAGCGGGTTTCCCTGCACCTGCTCCGTGGTTACACTGGGCACGGCCAACAGCCGACGGAGGCATCGCTCTGACAGGGCTCAGTATAACTCTTGTTGAGTTTTAACAGGGCAGCTCTAGATGCAGACCTGGAAATAAACCTCCACCTGTGGCTTGCAGCTCAAATCTACAGGTTCCAGGGTGTTCACAGACAAGTGGGTAGTAACAGCAAGAGGAGTCTCATTAGAAACAATGCCTCAAGTAAAAGGCAGAGGACCCAAATCAGCAGTACTAAGCTTTCTTAACTTCGAGCATTCAGGCAGTACTTTAAGAACTGTCATTTTTCTTTCTCCTAAAATACTTTTTTTGCTAAGATACACAGAAAGTAAAAGTCAAGTCAACAAGAAGAGACACTTGCATCATATGCTTCCCTTCATGCTTTTCTTTCCTCACTTTGAATGATATAATAAACACAGTAATAGAATCACAAATTCATTTAGGTTGGAGAAGACCTCTAAGATCAGCAAGCCCAACCTTTGACTGATCACCACCATGTCAGCTAGACCACGGCACTACGTGCCACATCCAATCGTTTCCTGAACACCTCCAGGGCTGGGGACTTCAGTTAATACAAAGAACATTCATATTTGGCTTGTTGTTTATTATCATTATTATTACCCAAATATTTGATAAATAATTTTCAAATAAATAAGAAAGAAAAGAAAATTCAGTGGTTACTGACCACCGTCCATCAAGCTCCTTTGAATTCTGTAATTTTTGAATACATTGAAGAAGCCTTGTTTTTAAAAAGAGTCACTTCACAATGTAGTTTTTATTTCAAACTTTTAAACTGCTTTTTCATACTCCTTCTGTGTCCTGCTAGCTCCCCACAAGGATGCCACACTGAAGATGGACCTGAATAAAGTCCAGCATCAACCAATCTGCCTTCTTGGGAATACTGAGGTGAAAGCAGCCCTTCCTCACTAGGACTTATGGCTTCATAAGCAAATTGCAGCCCTGAAAACCATCAGTCTGTAAGCTGTTTGTTGCTACAGGCTAAATAACAATTGCAGTATATCATTAGCATATCATTATGTCAAAGCACTATTCGGCTCTAGCCTTGCCTTCTATGTGAGACAGTTTGTTCTTGACTTAGAAATGAGAGAAAGAACATATTAATATATAATAGATGCAGAATATATTAATTAAAATGTCAGATCTCAAGGGAAGAGTCACACCAAGTTAGTTGAAATAGAAAATAGAATCACGGTTAATCAAGGATCTTGTACAAGTAAACCTCACTACAGTGTCCTCTTGTGAATAACTTTTTTTAACACTATTGCTAATTTTGCTAATTTAGCCCAGACTGTGATTGCAAAAATGAAGAGAGTGGGGAGGAGATAGAAGGGAAAATAGATAACATGAAGGCATGAAGCAATAAAAACATAAAGAAGCAAGTATACAATATATTTTGTGTTACAAATTAGAAGCTATTTTTTGATGCATTTTTAAACATAACTGTATGCATTATATTCACAGACTTTCTTAACTGTTCTCGGAACAGCTGTTATTCAAGAGACCAAGCCTGAACTCTGTTCCTAGAGCAGGGTTCCTTTCTATAGCATTTCTTCTTCGTTAGATCTTTCGCACAGATCCAATACAGGCTACTGAACATGTACCTGACAAAAGAAGGGTTCACAGAGACAACACTAGTGATTTTCACTCTGTGAAAGATGTGATTGTGAAGACTTGGAGTTAATTAAGAAATGCAAACACCCCTAGTAAAATATTTCTAGTCTAGAAATCAAATTATTTATGTGATGGCTGATTTGTTACTCTAGAAGAGAAATATAAGTAGATATAGCTGAAAAAAATAAGATAGAGGAAGATGGTTCTCACCATCACAGCTCGATTAACTTCTGAAAAGCCACCAGGAAAACACTGTAAGCCCAATGACTATTTCTGAAGTTAATTATGTAATAAGGCAGTGATCATATGAAGAAAATACACTGATATAAGACAAGCCTCCCATCATCATGTCGGTGTAACCGAATCAAAAGGATCATCTGCTTCCCATCAGAGCACAGGCACTCAAGCAGTCTAACTTTAAAACGTTCCATTCTTTGCTATTATATTACTTCGAAATGATCCACCATTTTTTTTTTTTTTCTTTTTCTTTTTCTTTTTCTATTTAGCCCACTAGCTACTTCTCAATGCAAGCTGTTTTAATGCACCGGCCTTTAACATCTTCCAATGTCAGCCAAGCCTCCTTTGCCGCGGGACAGAGGCTCGGGTGGTTCTGCATGGGTCGAGGCCACGAGGCTCACACCGCACGACAGCCCAGGCCCTGTGCCCTGCCGCGCCCCCGCGCCCCCAGGCACATGGTACGTGCCCGGCGCACCCCCGCGCGTTGCGGTGGTGCGGCCCGACCGCGGCAGCGAGGCGGTGAGCGCGGGCGGGGGCAGCGGGTAGGCCTGGCCCGGGGCCTCGGCCTGAGCGGTCGGCCCGGCACCGAGGTACCGAGGCACCGGGGTAGAGGGGCCGGCTAGCGTTCCATGTGCCTGGCCTGCTCCAAGTGCCGGGCTGGTGCCGAGGATGGAGCGGGCGGCGTGCGGGGCGAGGAGCTGCGCGGTGCCGAGGGATGCGCGGCTGGGGAGGGTCCCCGGGCACGGAGCCTCCGCGTCGGCCGCCTGTGACTCCGGCAGGAGCGGCACAAAGCGGCCGCGGCCGGACGCTCGGGGCGGGATGGGCCTGCAGCTTCTGCTCCCGTGCTGGCTGCAGGAGAACATCCGCTTCTGCCTCCCCGCCCCCAAGCGGCGTCCGGAGGGTGGGAAGGGGATCGCCCGGGTGGCCAGGCTGTGATGGAGACCCTTCTTTTGTCTGTACTGAAAGCACCACCAGTTAATGACCGGTGGTTTAAATAGTACGGTGCGTCTTGAAACACTTTTCAAATGGCTTTCCTTTTGTGGATGTAAGGAAAAGCTTTGTCCTCAGGAGGAATTGAGCAGTAGAACAGGTAACCTACATAGGCGGGATGGGCTCCATCCGTGGAGCTTTTAAAGACCTGAGTGGACAAAGCAGCCTGGAGCTTACAGACCCTGCTTTAAGCTCTTGAGGTCCCTTCAAACATGGTTTAGCCTAGGAACCTCTGTATTTTTTTTCTAGAAAGATTTATGTATGTCTGGCATATCTTTTATAATCCTTTATCTCATTTCCACCACTAATGCAAAGCAGGGATATTTTTTGTAAATGCAGAACTATTAACATTTACTGTGCATTACTCTATAAAACTGCTACCTCTCACCGCCCCAGATTCCTTCACAAACCATTCAAACCCTGTCTACACTACTCTCTTCTAGGTAGATACTTACTCTTCCTCATTAACTCAAAGTTCAATCTAGGCATTCAGTAGTTCTATTTAAGTATTTATAGCTTACTAAGTTTCGTGTAATGAGAATGGCAGTGGTCAGCAGTCATACTGTTTCCCTCTTTACTGAAAGATTTTGTGAACAATCCAACATGAGTAAAAGTTTGGGTTTGCTGATTTTCAAAAAGTGAGATTTGAGTCTCAAAACATTCAGAAATTCAAAGGAGGGATAAATAAATCAACCAGTTGATCCTCGTATCCATTTCCTATAGAAGATCTACATAGAAGTCTCATTAAATAATGAAACTTACAGTAACCCTTTGCTCTGTATATACAGGTCCCTGTAAGTGTGCTAGCAAGCAGGATCACAGGTAACTTCAAACATTAGCTCACTTCCTTATTGCTGTTCTAACACTTGGTGGTGAGAGGGTGCTGCTGGCAGTGAGAGCAAACATCTTATCTGAGCTGGCTGGGTTTTTTCTTAATCTCTCCATTGCTTTACAATCCCCTAAGTATGTAAAAAGTTACAGTGGGGTCCTGCACGTTAGAACATGCTTTAGATCCAACAAGAGCTTTAAGAGAACTCTGAATTCTTGAAATGAGTTACATACCCTGGAAATGTGATTCTGTCCTCCATGGAAATACATCAAATCATAACTCAAATCTTCTTGGTTTCTATAGAACACCATGACATTCAAATTAATTCATGTTATTTTGTATGTTGTATTTTGCATAGGGCTTTTTTTACAAGGGCTCCTGAATACCCCAGTCAAATGAGCTTTGGCAAATAAAGTTTTCCTTTCTTTTACAATATTCTATGTTTCTGATGATCCTCACTAATAACAGAGGAAAGTTGATGTCAGGGAAATGTTGATGCCAGACATTGTCAGAAAATGTAAAGCTTTTTTTAAGTGAATATCACAACAGCATTCACGTGTCAGATTTTGACAGAGCACAATTTACTATATCAGATTTTTTAAAAAGAGTAAATAAAATAGTAAATAAATCTGTCATAGTAAAAATTACAGTATTTTAAAGGGCTGCGTTACTCACAAGCCAATTTTGTTTAACAGTAGGATTACACATTGAAGTAAAAGTAAATCACGGTTATTTTTGTACTTTGGAAATATTATTTGCCATCCCAAACATTTTTAACAACACTTTGGTTTGCTGGCAGCTTCTAGCTGAGCGGAAGCATTAATGAAGAAAGCCCTGATCCTGTTGAGATTTACTTACTCTGATTAGACCCACGGAATTCAGTAGAACTGCTCAGAGTGCTCAGACACAGGTGGTGGTGTCGCTCCTGTGGAGGAGAGGCTTTAGTGTGCAGTCACTTTTTCAGGACACGGAAAGGTCAGCACACAAAACATCTGTGACTTACCTACACTTCCAGTGCTTTCAGGGCTACTGGGAAAAATCCCTTGTTCTGTGGTGGGGCTTGGGACAGCACTTCTCAAGTCACAAGGTGTATGAAGACAAAATCATCAGCCTTGGGATTCCAGCACAAGCAGCTCATTAGACAACCGGTTTGGCCTTAGAGGTGTGAAATAATACTAAAGAACAAGTTATCAATAAACATCTTCTGTTAATAACAGAAGCTTACATATAGGAAATTATGTCTTATTCTGTTAGTTTATGATGTAGTAACATTCCAGCTTGGAAGCAGAAAAAAAGCAACGTAAAAGCAAAGGTACACTTTCGTGAGATAAAGCCTTTACCTCTAGAAAATATTTAACCTTACCTGGCAACTAGAAAGAGGATCTACCACTAAAACTCCCTAAAGAAACCACATTATTTTCTTAGAAGATGAGCTATAAGGAAGATTCTAGGGATCTTGGTCTGTTATGTAGGAGATTAGACTGCATGATCAGAGCAGTATTTTCTCTCCTAAAAAAAAAAAAAAATTAAAGCGAACCAATAAAAAAAAGCAAACCAAAAGTAATTTAACAATGCTCATGTAGGTACTTTTTGAAGCATGCTGTACTTAGGAAGTGGTGAAAGCAACTGTCCAAATGTTCTCATTTTCAGTTTGAGCAGTTTTAGGCATGTTACCAGCAGCAGCCGTTTGCAGAGTATTGCAGAGATCAGCAATCCTCCCTTTCACCCTCGGTACTTCGAAACGGTTGTTACGAAAACACCCCCCGGGAAGTTAAAGATACACTTGATATCTTTCTTTGACTGCTGCGGCTCCTTTGCCCCTGCAGAGCAGGTGACAGCACCTGTGCTGTCGGTGATAACTGGGCAGCCAGTTTGAGCAAAGGTGAGGTGTGGGCTTGGCCCTGTGGACTAGAGCTCAGACACACACCTATTCCACAAGGACTCTCTGCCTACAGAAGAGACTTGGAGGCAGAAATAAAGCCTTGGTGCAAGGGGCAGCTGTAGCAAAGTAGGTGCTGGAAGAGGCAGGTATAGGCCTGGAAATGTTTGTGTGTACTTGCTTCCTCCCCCAAAATACCAGGGTGCTCATTCAAACTCAATTAACACACTCAGCTAGTGAAAAACACATAAAGGTTCATGTGATTTTTTATCTCGCTTAATTATATAAAGAATGATTTCAAAATGAAGTTATGCTACAAACTGCTGCTGAAGCAGCACTGCGTGGTGAGTCTCTGACACATGAAAGAACAATTCACACATCAAATAAGGCTTGAGAACTTAAAGCAAATACATTCATAAGAACTAAGAAAGATATTTAAGCTGCCTTTTTTATTAATTTAGTGGGATTGCTGTCAAAAGTAATTGCATGAATCATTTTTCTTGTACAGCGTGAGTGATCTGTAATGTAACGACAATGTTAGCTGCAAGAAATGGCTGATAGTTTGGAGCTTGTATGATTGCAGGCATTGACACGGGCAGAGCACTGTGCCACATCAGGTCTGGTGCATCCATGTTACTGTTCCAGTGGCATGTCCATCACAATGTTAAGCTTTCAAAAACAGTCTTTTCCCCATCTTTCATGTGAAAGCTGGATTTTGCACTAATAACAAAAACCACTCTTGAGAGTAATTTCTTACACCAGCTCCGTCTAAACATCAATGATTCTGACCATTAACTTGTTCCTTAAATGTGTTTTCTTACAGTTGTGTCTCCACGGGACGAACTTCCACGATGTTGAGAGGAGTTGCTCACAGTGCAAAAGACACATTCACTCTTCTGTTGACAAGATCTCAGAGCTGTAACCCAGGACTGAAGTTTTCATCAGGATGGCCTGACATAGCAAACAGAAGCTCCCTAATACATTCCAGTTACACAACTGATACCAAGTCAAGAGAGGAAAATAAAAAAACCCTTGAGAGTCTCTATAGTTTGTCAGTTGACATCACGAAAATACGCAGACTGAAGGAATGGGTCCTTCTCCAGGATGTGGCCTATGTTAAAGAAATTGCTGGTATCTTACAAGAAATGGGAGCAGATGAGACTACTGTAGCCAACATTCTAGAACGCTGTCCAGAGGCAATTCTCCACACCCCAGCAGAGATAAACTCTCAAAGAGCTTTATGGCAATTAGTGTGCCAGAATGAAAAACAGCTGATTAAATTAATAGAGCAATTTCCAGAGTCTTTTTTCACTACTGAGTATCACCAGAACCAGAAGGCAAACATACTGTTTTTTCAAGAGCTGGGACTTAAGAATACTATAATCACCAGGTTCTTGACAAGTGCACCCAATATTTTCTATAATCCCGTTGAAAAAAACAAGAACGTGATAGAGACATTACAAAGAAATTATTTGAAGTTAGGGGGTTCTGAAGCAAATATGAAGATCTGGATACTGAAGCTATTGAGCCAAAATCCATTTATTTTATTAAATACTTCCACTACAATCCAGGAGAACTTGGAATTTCTCCAAAAGAATAATTTCACGGACCAGGAAGTTCTACAGCTGCTGTCCAAACTTAAAGGCTTCATTTTTCAGCTTAATTCTACTATTATGCAGAAGAGTATGCTTTTTTCCAAAAACATCTTTAAGTGCAGTGATCAAGAACTAAAACAACTAGTGCTGAAATGCCCAGCCCTTCTCTACTATTCTGTTCCAGTGTTGGAAGAAAGACTTGAAGGACTACTGAAGGAAGGAATTTCTATAGCACAGATTAGAGAGACACCAATGGTGCTGGAGTTGACAACACAAATTGTTCAGTACCGAATTAAAAAGCTCTCTGCATTAGGATATGATATAAAGAGTGGAAACCTAGAAAGCTTGAATGGTACTAAAAAAGATTTTGAAGTCACTTTTGGTAAGATACAATCAAAGAAGGAGAGACCAATTTTTAATCCTGTTGCTCCTCTGCACATTGAAGATTAACTGGAATGCTGTACTTCAAGTTATGCAAAAGCAAATTAAAAGAGACGGTTCTTTGAGAAGAGATGGAACAAAAGCAATCTTAACCAGACTGTAGTCTTATACTGTGCTTTGTCCAGGAAGGGGTCTTAGGCACAACTTCATTACACAATTCTAATGCTTTCAAATAATATAGAAGTTAGGGTTATGATAAAGGTTGTCTTTTTCTAAGAGTACCCCAGATGTTACATTTTCTTACCTGATAGGGCATTAACTGCCTTAGATTTTCATCTCTGTCACGGTACAGTCCAGCCTGTAGTGATTAGCACAATTTTTATCTGAGGAAGACAAAAGGAGGATTATTTTTCTAACAGTGTTCATCAGTCTGCTGGTTCACTGTCTTCAGGAAACTCTCTTGGGAGTTCTTTTCCTTATTGCTGTAGTAGTTCTAGCTCCTGGATCCTGACCTGCAACAGATTTGATTTCTTGGATAGGAAAGTCCTGTCCTGAGAACACAGGCAGGACATGAAGTTTTTTTATTCAGTGACTGCTATGGTGAGGCCCTAGTATATTTGTGTATTCTAATGCAAAGAAACTAGAAGATGACAACCTTTACATTTCTGAGACTTCTTTTTCAAAAGGCTTGGGACAGAAGGAAATTAATTTATTGCTATTATATAGTTCTTAATTTCTTCTCTTCTAGCAGGGTTTGGGGACAAGTAAGATTAGGAAACACTCAAGTCTCAAATGATGCTGGGAGAAAACAGAAAGTCATGCTTTTCTACTAGGTGTAACAAAGCTCTGGTCTGTGAACCACTGGTGATTAAAAATGACTACCAGATTTGCAAACAGCTGCCACAGTTTCTAAATATAGGGGTGGCACTGCTTCTCAGATAACACCATATGATAATTGGCAACAAGTGCTGGCTTTCAAAATAGTAACTATCAGCTTTTAAGTTCTCAGGGGATTTGATTTCTTCTCCTTTATGGGCTATGAATGGTAATATAAAATAGTAGCATCATTGACAATGGTCTCAATAGAATTAGGATCAGCAGTGATTTTATTTCTCAGACTTTCCTAAGTAGCTATTCCACATACATTCCCTCTTGACAGCAGAATAGAAACCAGCTACACACCACCCTCACTCCAGGCATTCTTCAAGGTCATTTTTAACACACATTTTGGCAGCAAGTCCAGGCCTCCATTTCTTAAAATGTGGTTTTGAATTGCTGAAGAAGCTGGTATTGAGTTACTGGTCGAGAGGGTGGGCTGCAAGATGATGATTTTATATAGTCTGCCGTGTTATCTGCTGTGCACTTGGGAAGGGCTGGAAACACCTGGGAGGAGCAGTGCCAAAGTCTCAATAGCTGAAAGTCTTGCACTCAGCACCCTGCAGGTGAGCGTGGACATGACAGGAGTTTGTCGGGGTATATGCCACTCTTGCAGGAGGACGTGTGGCAGTGGTAGGAATTCAAGAAGGGGGTGTATCACCATGAAAAAAGTCGGGCTGTGGTACTAGGCTGTGTCTGTGCTGACTCTTTCAAACCACAGTCGTTTTTTTAGGAGGAAACTGGGAAGATAGCTGTATTAAAAATTCACAGGAACTTGCCTTTGTCACTTTCTGACTGCCCTTCTGTGCTCAGCTATTAAGCCGACCACAATATTATCTGAATTCAAAAGCCTTCTTCCCCTCAGACAGGAGGGCATTTCAGCTCTCCAAAGCTCTTCATATCACAGTCTGTAACTGAGCCAGAAACCTGACTGGTGGCTTAGGAGGACAACGAAACCAAGACGTTGAACAGTGTTTTCCCTGAATATTTAGTTTTAGCATTTCTGCAGGTATCTGTTTTCACAAAGTTCTTGAAACGGCTTATTCCCATCACTTACATTATCTCCAATGGCAACAGAACAGGAAAAGGATGCATTTCCTTAAATGAATCACAGCTTGAGTTATCACAAACTCATTTTGCATTCTGAATGTTTCAATTTCTCTTTCCCTTTCAAAATAAAAGCATGAGCAGAAATGCTCTTTTTCTGTACTACTAGCTGTAAATTCAGTCAGTCCTGCATTCATAACTCTATGCCTGGTCCTGTTTCTCTCTTCTTCATAGGGTTCATTTACAATAAAACCTCAGGAAAGCTCCCAATCACCAAAATACTGTATTGCTGAAATCCTTGTCTCTTGTTACGATGAGTGTGGACCAGCCTATGTGTAAGCCTTTCATTACATAGTGGGCAATCAGGCATACAAATTGTCCTCATAAACATTTCCCCTTTAAAAAAAAATGGGACTGGGAAAAGGAAAGTGAAATAAAGTCACCACAAAAACCATCCCAACACACAAGAACAATCTCACTTCCCCTGAAAATTTCAGTTCCATATGCCCTTCAGCTCACTGTGATCTTAAAAGTGGGTATTGCCAAGCATCACTGACCAGGGAAAAAGAAAATTAGTGCAAAGGATTTTGTGCTGTGCCTGTGCACAGCTTACACGCTGAAGTTACAGTTTTTGTTAAGAGCTGGCTGGTGCCAAGTAGATACAGACAAGACACTCTAGGGCCTGATCTTGTGGGACGATTTATCCCTAAGCTATCTCCACAAAACTAAGGAAGCTTTCAAATGTCTGAAACAGCAACAATTTATTGTTTCACAGGTGCCAGGACAGAATTGGACAAGTTTTTAAGATGAGGCAAGTTAAATAAGTGCATGGAAAACACACAGGATATAGGACAAAGCTCTTTGAAAACTAAAACCACATGCTGTGTAAAAAAGTGTTTCAGTTACAAGACTCAAAGTAATAGCTACAGGATATGTTAAGAACAAAACATAATGAAGTGTTGGCAGCTCTTTACATATCTAACATTGCTTATGTCAGACCACACTTGTTTTGCTGCAAGTTTCATAGTTTAAAAATTAAGGAATATAATAAAAAAATGGGTATGACAATTCAACATTCCTGTTTTCAGAAAAACTGTTAGGAAGGGTTTGGTTGAGTGTCACAAATTATTACTATGCTCCGAACAGGTGATTCTTGAGAGTTCAGTGGCAGCACTTGGGGGATATGGCTACATTGGAAATTGCAGGGGTGCAGACTACTAAATTATATGCTGCAGCTAGATTGCCTCTGATATCCAGGCTAGCTCATTTCTAGAGCTAACTGGTACCTCTAAACTGTAATATATTCTATGCAATTTGCTTTTGACTATAAAAAAAAAAACAGTTAAGTCTTCCATTTGTTGCATAAACTTACCTCATTACACCCTTGCAGCAGATCAGAACTAAGCAGCTGGTGCATCTAAGAGAAGGAGCAGATGCCATTTCTTGGGTTTTTGCTCTCCCCGCCACGTCAAGTTCCCATGCTTACAAGTATCATGCTTCCAACATATGCAATTACTGATGTAAAGTTGTTACAGAGTGCAGTTGAAGTACCAATGGCTCAGAGAGATTGGGTAACTACAGTACCATAAGTTAGACATGGTGTACTTTCAGCACCCATGAACAGAGGACTAAGTTTGACAAGTGATACGGTTTGTTTTTTTTTCACTTTTAAAAAGTCTTCCCATATATATCCTTCTAGTACAACCACAGCCACTGAAAAAGTAAGCAGACAAGTCCTCCAGAGGAACAAGTTTTTAGAAAATACTGCATACACAACACGAACAGATGCCTTCCATGGACTTCCAAAGAGGTTACTTATTTGCAAAGTCAGTACACAAATAAAAGATCACGAACAGTTTCTACTTTTAAGGCAACCTCACGCTGTGCCATTACAAGTGCATTTTGCCTCACACGCTGCCGAGGACGTACAGGTGTTCCTGTCTGAAGTGTCAATGTTTGCAATCTGTCAGTACACAAATTACTTGAATGGTGTTTCTTTTTTAAGGCCTCATCTACTATTTTTGGTTTGTTTTAAATAAAAGTATTGCATTTTACTCAAAAATCAAAATGAAAAGTATGAGAGATGTAGTGAAAAATTTCTTGCATGTGCTTAAACACAGCAAAAAGCTAACCTGGTGCATCATGGTGAGAGAACAGCTTTGCTAGTTCTTCAGTGGTTTCCAGCTACACAAAGGAACTTCTAGCAAGTTAGGTGTGCTAGAGGACCACAAACATCAGACCAGTTTCCACTAGGCCATCGTTTTTTCTAGTGTCTGTAAGAAGTTTATTAGAAGCAAGTTCTCACTTGCAGGAGCTAGATGCGTATTATTAAATACACCTGAGATAGAGCAATCACATTTTCACTAAAAATTGACAAAGTTTCAGATATCAAGATTTGTGAAGCGCCTAAAGCTCATTCTGTGAACTGCACTGAAAGGACAGGACAGTTCTTTACAGAGCTTCATCTAGTAAAAAGAGCTTTTTTTCTAATAAGGCATTAAGTTAGTTACTCTTTATGAACCTTTCTACCACGCTGTTAAACTTTTTCACTTCTATCTCCCATTCTCATTTCCAATTTCTGCACACCTCCAGTTCTATTTGCTCCAGTATTCACTGGCAGAATGCAGTCAGGGATGGTTTACAGGCTGCCTGCAAGTACAGGTTCATAACCAAGACTGGGTATGTCCAACAATGCTTTTACACAGCTGAAAGATTCTTAGCAGGAGGATGTGGAAACCACTGAAAACAGTAATTGGCATCTCGTTGTATCGATGGCATCACAGAGACTACTGAGTTTCTACATTCACATTTTAGTCCAAAACTGCAGAAGACTTACAGTAAATGAATAGTCAAATATTATTCCTTCAGATACACTTACTCACTTCTATAGTTATCAAGTGTAACATTTCACCAGATACAAAGCTTCAATCTAGGCTCTAATAAATCCTCATACGCTGTGCTAGCCAAGCTTCTTCTGTCCTTTTCAGATGAAATCGAGTTACTTGCACAACTCGTTAGAAGATAAAGTGTCTAAGACACATGGCTTCTCATGGTCCCAATCTTAGCAGATTTTAATGCCACTGATGCAATATTCTGGAGAATTGAGTATATCTCAGTTTTGGTTTTAGTCAGACTTGTCCTTTTTCTTTCCTGTTAAAGGCACTTTACTTGCAACAGCAGATCCTACAGCTGTAACGCCTCCAGCTACAGCAGAAACACTTCCTTTGACTAGACCCACTCCCACGGAAGGCACAGATGTGACTGCTGTTTTGGTAATTTCCAAGCTCTTCCCTCCAATCCAAGCAACACCCCCGATCGTGGCACCAACAGCTCCCTTTGTGACACTGAAGAGGCCACCAGTCACACGAGAAAGCATGCCAGCCTGCTGCTGTGGGTGATCTTTGAGTGACCCTAA
The DNA here is from genome assembly GCA_013397935.1 of Dasyornis broadbenti. Classification (NCBI taxonomy): domain Eukaryota; kingdom Metazoa; phylum Chordata; class Aves; order Passeriformes; family Dasyornithidae; genus Dasyornis; species Dasyornis broadbenti. Next base: position 1,325,276 of record VZRN01001507.1, on the reverse strand, counting down.
GGGAAGAAACAGCAAGCAAATCAATCTCAGCACTGGGATTTAAGCATTTTCAAAAACAGTGTTACTTTTATACAAGTATTTCCTTTTCTAGCCTAACAGCCAATGCACACAGTGTATACTTACCTTGCAGGCTGCTTTTCTTGGATGCTCATACAACACCTAGTTCCAAATAACAAACAACAGGGAAACCAAGAAAAGAGCAAGTGGAACTACAGTGGGCAAAGCTAGGGAAGAAACAAATATGAAATAAAGAGGTGAGGAAGTCAGGGGCAGAAATAACATGCTTGGAGGAGGACAATGAGTCTAGGAGGCAGCAGAAAGGAAAAAATCAGCTCTAGATGCACTAGAGACCTCTGTCCAGCCCTGCCAACACACTGACCTTCCACTGCAACATACCTTAGGAGAACCAGCAGAACAGGTCTGCCCCCAGCACCCTGACTGCCGACAACTTGCACCCAGAGGAGATTCCAAGAGTTATGTCCCAGCACTCATGTACTACAAGATGAAAACTAGGGTGGACAACATTCCATGCACTGCCAATGAGCGATAATGCCAGGACTGACCCAGGACTCAACTCATTAAAAAACTGTGAAGTTCAGAGTTCCTATGTGCATGCCTGGAATAATTCAAACAGAAGAGGCCACCTAAAGGAGAGAATTTCCTACAAGTTTGGCAAAAAGGAAAAAAAAAGGATACAGAGGAATAGCAAAACTCAAAGAAGTAGAAAATACTGAAAGTGCTTCCAGCTTACACTAGTCTCTTATTTAAGAAAGTGAGATAGATAATAGAACGGGTAATGGAAACTGAAAACATAAATGACAGCCTTTTACTTAAGGCCATGTAATACCCTTGCTGGTTTATTCTAGGCCAGCAACTTTCACCATGGACATCTCCAGCAAAAATGCATTGCCAACAAGAGCACACAGAGATCAGAATTTCTGTTTACATACAGAAAGCCTTTAAAACATCACACTCGGAAAGGACTATGCAGAGCCTGCTATAAAATCCAGTGTCTAGGGACTATTCACCAGAGGATTCTTGTGACCAGACTTATAGAGCTTGTAAAAAATTTGGTCAGAAACTGTTTCACTTCCACTTAACTAGTTCATTATCATCAGGGTGAAGCAGATATAAAGTTTCATCCCACTGAATTTTAAGAGCTGATTTCAGTGAATGAGAACTGATGCTAGCAAGAAATGATCCAACATAACTAACTTTAAAAATAATAAGAGAAACAAACAAAAGCAACCTTTATGTGTTTTTCTTCACATTAGTTCAGGTAGCCAGTCCTTTGACAACATCTACTCTATTTCACTAGTGTAAATACGGAATGTGACAGAGTATAAATAACTTCTGATAATGTCTGACACGTTCCATTTCCATTGTGTTTGCATTGTCCATGAGGTCTAGGAAATGCCCAGAGCTGAAAAGTTTTATTGCCAGGTGATTTCTGTTCTAGGATACACATCTCTGGTCTCCTTTTTTCTAAAGAGTATGTTTCTAAAGAGTACCAGATCATGCCTACATCTATGGAGACTGCCTCAGCCACTTAGACATGGTGCTGATAACACCAAGATTGTGGTCTGATCCCTCCACTCAAAGAACTGGGCTCGATGATCCTTGTGGGCGCTTTCCAACTCAGAATATTCTGTGGTTTAAGGAGCACTGAGAAAATGACACAAGTTTCCTGTCCAGGAGTTGGCTCTACCAGGCTATCTTGCAGCCAGCTTCCTGCTGAAAGGAATCCAACAATGAACAAAAGTTTGAATGACCTTAGGTTGCACAGATTGGGACTGCTTGCAAGGCAGAAAACACAGCATTAGAATAGTACTACTCATAAGAAGCAGTAGCACAAAAGCTTCTTCCACACATTCTTTAAAGCCTTTGGGCACCAAGCTTGCTGAGTGTGATTTGAACAAGCCACAACTATTTCTATCTTTAGGAAAAACTGCAAATTGGTTTTGGAATTGAGCCTTCCCTCTAAGGAGCATTTTGGCAGCCTGTTCAGAGAGATGATCTTGCCAGCACTGAACTGGTACCCTTCCATCCACATTTGGCCATTCTTCTATGGTGTAAGTGTATCACATATGAAGGCCTCATACAACATTCAGAATGGGGCTGTTCTTCAAGGGTATTTCAACATTTTAACTAAACTCTTAAGGCTTGAGGAGTGCATGTGAACCAGAATCAAAAGGAAAAAGCCTCTTCAAGGATGGAGTTTACATTAAGATGAGCAGTGCTTCATTCTGCTCCCTCTAACTACACCAACTTTCTCCATCTATGTAGACTTCATATTCAAACTGGTTATTGTCATACTTAAAGAAAACAGCGTGCAGAAGAAAGTAAGTCTTAGCTGCCCACATATTTTAAATATAACTTTGGAATAACTAGGGATGATCAAATTCTGATGTCATGCTCTGAATCTGGAAACCTAGTGAAAAATCTAGGAAAATAAAAACGCCCACTTGTTTCACTGCCTTACTCAATAAAGAATCAGTTCTAGTTTTCAGAGCACTGTTCACTTTGTATGCATGATGCTTAACACACATAAAACACAATTAAATCTTTAAGGCAAAAAAAAACCCCAAACAAGTAAACAAACAAAACCCAGCCTTAAAAATTAAACTTGAAGATAACACACTAAGGTGTAGCTTCCAATCTGGCATTTGCTATCAGAAATGCTTCTGGGATCTTGACAACACCCAAAGAGCAAGATTTTTTGTCCTCACCCCAGGCTACTATAACAAGTTCAAGTATAATAGAGCTGAAGAATCACTGTGCCATGAAAATCTATTTCTCCCTTTCCTCTCATCTTCTTGTACTTGTGTTTCCTGCCTTATAGTTGGTAAGAATAGAGTGAGCTATTCCACTCCAACCCTTTCTGCTGCTGTTAGTGGATAATACTGATGTTCAAAGTAAATTGTTCAGTTACAAAATGTATAAAAGCTGAGGTGAAAAAAATAGAAATCAACAAACAAACAGAGCTTTAAAGAGCCATTATAAACTGAAGAGCAATGAAATGAGAGGAATCATGACTCACTGACCTCTACATACCACACATTTGCTTTTAAAGCAAGAGCAGACAGAATACAGACAACCTATGTGCCAAGAAAGGCTTTTGATCTACTATGCTACGTTATGCAAACAGGACTCTGCTCAATCCTGCCAGTCCACAGCCTGGAAGTAGCTCTGCTCACTTGCAACTCCATTTCCTCTGCAAGTCTAATAACCAATTTAAGATTCATTTGGTTCAGGAGACCATGATGTCGCTGCATTAATGAAGTCAAGCGTGTATTTGGTTTTCATCATATAATTAACCATGGTTCTACCTGTTTACAATCTCATGGTTTCATAGAAAACAGTCTCCAGAAGTGGTAATGAAGTTTTATATATTTTTAAACACATCTTGTTTAAAAGTCACATGCACTATGAACACAGCAACGTGTCCAAAAATGAAGCTGGGCTCTTTCCATCTCACATAATGAGTAGCAGAAATAAATACCAATTAGACCAATTCATATCGCTGGAAACTAATCTGCAAATTAAGTCCTTCAGTATCTGCCCATCTTCTCTATAATTTATAGGTATAGTTGTTACTGAATTATATTCGGTGGCCTTTTTTAATCAGGATAATGCAGAAGTAAACAATAACCCAAGCCGTCTCATCCCAGGGCTGGTTTGTTTACTGTTACATAAAAGAAAGTTAAAGTGTTCCTCTTGCAGAGGACTGAACTTCTGATTAATTTACTTCATATAATGAAAACTAATACATACCTTCTGGTGGTCCATCATGAAGGTATGATGGGACTTCCTGGTGATTTTTGTCTGTTTGGTTCATTATTGCCTAAAAAAAGAAATTCACATATGCTATACATCTTTTCTGGCAAAGCATAAATGTAATCCATGAATCCAAAATTCAAGTAGTTTAAGTTCCACAAAGAAAACCTCTTTTTCGTTATTAGGTAAGTTAGCAGCTCCTGTCAAACTGCTCCTATTTTTATATCAGACTGTGCTTTCGCATTCTTCAACCAGACTCAATACTTGAAAAAGGAGCTCACCACCACATCAGCAGGCTTGGTGAGAGCTGGCACACCACACCAAGTGCATCTCAAACCTAAAATGCAATCAGGAAGACAATAAGAATGAAAACAAAACAGCTACTGCTATACAACAGGTTGTGTTTAAGTACTGAAAAAGAAAAGCCTAGTGATCACAGAGGTGTTGGCCACTAAAGAAACAACAGCAGCATGCCTGTGAGATCTGCTGGTACCTGGAAAGCTGTTTAAAAAAACCAAGTCCTTGCAGCATAATTTGAACAAATGCCATGAAAGCAAGATGGAAGGACAGCAATAGAAACACATGGTTTATCTCGTCACAGAACTGCATAAGCAGTGTGATGATAGCAGCAGAAGCTGACTGTTTTAACTCTGCACAAACTTTCCAATGAAAACATTTCAGAAAATATTTCTTTACACCAGAAGCTGCAGTCCCTATGCAGTCCCTTCCCCCTATGCAGGGGAAGAAGCATAGGAGAAAGCTCAAATCAGCAGCACTGCTTACAGAATTTTTCCTCTGGAGGGGAAGAAAGTAATAACCAGTCCAGGTTTCCTTCCTGCTTTCCTCCCTTGCCAAAGCATGCCTTGATATCAAGTCCTCCTCTTCCCCTGAGCCCTCCTGCTAATCTTGCTTTCCCTCCTCAGCAGGCACCAAGGTCAGAAAAAGGAAAAACAAGTCACATTACACCAGTCAGCATCCTTCTGTCTTTCTGCCTCTTAGTTCCCTTCCCTCTGCACAAGTCTTGAAATAACTTAATTTCTTCCAGGAGTCAGTAAGACCCACAAAAATAATTCCTGCCTCTCTTGCTGTGCCCAGATCTCTCAGTGCCTCCTCTGGATGAGAAAGCAGTGGCTGGGATCTGAAGAAGGAATGCAGAGGCAGAAGCAGGTGGGAAGACTCATCTGGAAAACAAGAGCTAAAACCCTCACAGTATTCTTATGAAGTCAAAGCACCACAGTAAAAACTGGCCCCCACATGCTAAATCATAGATCTTTGGATGAGAAGCAAGTCTAAATTGAATATTAAAGAGTCCTCCCAATCAGTACTGAGAGTATCAGTTCAAGGCTCAGAAACCCAAATACCTTTACACAAGAAGCTGAACAGGAAAGCAAGCAAAAATACCTACTACCAGGATGGCCAATTTGATGGAAATGCTGAACAAGTACCACTCAAAAGCCAGAAATGCAAACATATAAGCTAAGAAATAGAAAATTATTATATAATATCCCAAGCTGAGAGGAACCCGCAAGGATCATCAAAGTCCAACTCCCAGCCCTGCACAGGACAGTACCAAGAACTGCATCATGAACCTGACAGCATTGTCCAAACTTCTTGAGTTCTGTCAGGCTGGTGCTTTGACCACTTCCCTGGGGAGCCTGTTCCAGTGCCCAACCACACTCTGGGGGAGCCTTTTCTGAATATCGATCCTAAATCTCCCCTGACAAAGCTTTATGCCATTCCCTCAGGCCCTGTCACTGGTCACCAGAGAGAAGAGATCAGTGCCTGCCCCTCTGCTTCCACTCATGAGGAAGTTGTAGAGTAGCAATACATCAAGCTGGAAGATGAAAACACATGGGAGTTAAAAGACAATTTTAAAAAAATATCAATTATAGAACTCCTTGTTATTTTATTTAAACACAAATAAGGAAAAAAAAAAATAGAAGAAGAACCTGACTAATCACAGGGAGCAACTGAGGGCAATCAGGTTCTGAGAAAGGACCTGATTCACATACTATGTGAGTTCTTTGCATTCATCTAATGCAAGCTGGAAGAAATGCAAGGTTATCAACCTCACCATGTGAAGTTCTGTGTAGGTTTGTTGCTTTTTTCAACTTGAAATAATATAAAGCACTCTAAAAAAACAGTAGACAGAAGAAACTGACAGGCCTGACATTATTCAACCAAAGTATCTGTACCAAGATGAAACAATTATGTTCCTAATTAACATGTGGGCATTTCGGTCACGAAGATGATTTCTGTACCAGGAATGTGGAAGGAGTTTAACCACTGCCTTAGGGAAAGTCCTAAAAGGAGTAAAATAAAAATCAGAATCTAGCAAGTCTTAATTCAAACAAAGGAATGAAACAGTGACCAAAACTGTTTTAAAGCAGACTCAAGGGAAACAAATGAATAAAGCCAGAGGTGAATTACTTTTTTATAAAGAACTACCTCCACCGGTATATTTGTATCTAGCCAGCATGTAACACCTAAAAGAACACGAGAAGAAATTGCTTGTTTGAGCTTCCAAAATGTTTCTGTCAACAATTCCATACAAGAGACTCCGAAAAGTAATCTAATTTTAAGAGGACAGGGAAAACACTGTCAGGGATTATCAACAGGCTTAGAGGGCAGCTGGAGTAAGTTACCAGTTTTGGACATAGGTAGAACACTAGAAAGTGTCACAAGACTTCACACACGGTTTAGTATTTTCTGCTATTAAGAAGACACTGGATACAGCAACACTGACAGAAGATACAGCCCAGGTGAAGCTTCTAGAATCTGTTGTACATGACATAATACCAGTATTTAATTAAGATAAGACTTGTCCAATGGAAAGAGTTAGAGTAAGAGTGGCAGACAACAAGGTAAGACATGCTTTCATAACTCTCCACAATCTAGTTTAGACTGTCAGATTTGGTTTCAGTTCCTGCAAAGCTAAATGAGCAAAGCAATGTATTGGTAGGGGAACGTCAAAGCAGAGTTTCTAGTCTAGTTAAAAAGTCTATTAAAAAAACCAAAACCAAAACCAAACCCATATAAAATCACAGCACTGTATACAAAAAGTGGTTAAGATTAGGCATTCCCTCCCGTTACCTTCCCTAGAATTTCAAAGTTATATCACTCTTGACCCCAAACTCCTCTTTAAAAGTTAGACAGTAATCTTACACAATACATATCATTCCCATGCAATGGTTTAACACAATTGCAACAGAAATACTTCACTCACTCCACAACTCCACAGACCCCAGTGGTCTATCTTCTGCAGCCCAGGCACTGGCAACCTGCTGCTATCTGACCCCAGAAGTCAACAGAGAACAACACATGCCTGAGAACAGCAGCTAAGGCAAGAAAGCCACTGTCGGTAGGACTGAATTTGTACTACACAGACGGGAGCCTTCAAGGTTTGCAGATCAGACAGTTGAAAACTACTGTAAGAGGGGTGGTTCTACAGGTGCCTGGAAGCACTCCAGGGACGCTATGTGGATGGTTGGACTGGATGATGTTGAAAATCTCTTCCAACCTTGATGATTCTATGATGCTGCAAGAGATGTGCCCAACCAGCCTGTACTGGGTTTTACTCACTGTTCTATGACATCAGTGCAAATGAAAACAGAACCACATCGCTGTAAGAAAAGGCTCATAGCCTGACCCGAAACACAACTTGGCACACAAGACTTCACAAAGCACAATTAACGTCCTTCTGTTTCTCTGTAGAAGCTCTCTAGGGAATCACAGAATCAAGACCAAGATCCAACAAAGGACTTCTACAGAAAAATTTCAAATATCTACATTGCAGTCTGCATTATCCTTCCTTGTATCCAATTTAACATGTCAGGAGACTTGAAAAAACTCTGAAAAGTGATCCAAAAATCCTGTGTGCTAAACAGGGTGCAGCACATCTGGTGAACAGGATACGCACAGGAGTGTGTTTTAAACCTGGCTCCCCCCCAGAGATTTAAGATGAGTATTTCTATTAACTGGAGGTCAAAGGCCTGGAGTAACTGCTTGGTGGCAGATTACTTCATCCAGTCTTCAGAGCAAGGGGGCGGGAATGTAACTTTCTTCTTCAAAAACTGGAGACAGAAAACCAGAAACCACTCACTACATTTTACATAATGCCATGAAGGTGAAAGCCCTCAACGCCTCCTTCGTCTACCAAGATCTAGCCTTGAGTGGCCCACTTTGCATCAGAGTGCCTTGGTCACCAGACTGCAGTGTATCCTAAGGGAGGATCCTGTTCACACTTCCCGCCAAAGATGCGTCCCCACAAAGAAGAAGACAGCAAAATTCATGAGACCCAACAGAGATTGTAACTCAGCTAAAACCTAAGGTACTGATCTGGAGATGCAAATGTTAAGACTTCTGTGCAGAGTTAGGTCATTCAGACATGCTATAGGTTAAGGAACTTCGGAAACTTGGAAGCTGCAGATTCAAAGTCCCTGCTATGCACTCAATCATTAGTCACAAGGAGTACCAGTACTGAAGGAGTATGCAACAATGTAAAGATTTATCAGAAACCTGAACTTTGGAACTCTTCTGATATGTTTTTCAGAATCTTCTTCAAAGTACACTAAGACTGGACCAAAAAATGGAAGAAGAAAGCAAGCAAAGAGATCTTTCTTTGGTATTTTAACCTGCAATGACCAATTCACAGAGACTTGTGACACTGCAGAAAAGCCTCCAGATTCATTTAACATCTTCATTAAATGATCACATGGAATGAGGCAGGATCTCCATGAGGCCCAGTGGAACTCATATGTAGATTCATGGAGCAGAAATCTATCATGTTACTGGCACAATCCAGTTTCCTTCTTCATCTGTTTTCTCATGTAAGGAAGTGGAGGCAAACCCAGATCTTAGAAGAGATTTCAAGTAGGGCCAAATGTAAAGATAAATGTGTACTTATGAAAGTGCTCATCATTCAAGAGATAAGGGATAACTTCCCATCTTTCTTAACAACACATTAAAATAAACTGTAGCCTTCACACACACAAAAAAAAAAACTAAAAATGGAAGTCACTCAACTGATTTGAAAGAAAACACTTTCATATTGTCAGAATGTGAAATACATAGAAAGCTTAAATGTTTTACACAGTTCTAAAGAAAAAATGAATTTTTTTAGAAGAGGGTTTTCAATTCAAGAGCTATTTGTAACATTAATAGTGTTAAGATTCTGAATGAGAGTGCCAGGGAGCTGTAGAGGTAATGGTACAGCTCCACATATATTCACATCAAAGCTGATAAAAACAAAACTTACTCACCAAATATATTCCTTTGTGAAGATTTCTAGTTAGTTGTTTCCACAGAAGTACTCTGCATACACCTATGAGAAAGGCAGAAGATTAATGACATCTTATGGACCAGCAACTGTCACATATCTGCCATGGGTATATGGTGGGAATCAGAAATACAAATCCCCACGGCATGGAAGAAGAATACTTGGCATGGCCTTAAGATGCTAAAGTTTGATGAGATTTACCTCACCAAAACACCAACTCCTTTTGGGAAATGGAGATCATTTTATTTGCTCCAGGTGCTGCCACGAGGATTGCTATGAAGCATGGTAATAATCCATGTTAAGACACAAATACTCCTTAAGGAGCCTGCAGTTCTTGGACAGTAATTTGTGTAAAGTTTTAGCCTTCCATTGAGAAGGGGCCTCCAACCATTACAGATACGTAGGTAACTTCCCAAGTTTCAGCAGATGCTCTTGGTGTCTTTCTGACTTTACAGACAAGAAGCCCTTCTGTCTCAGCACAGCAAACCTGGCCCAAGTAGCAGCCTGTGAAAACTGGCTTGTTTCAATGCCACTACTCAGATACTTGCAGGCAGCATCAAAATGACCCAAGGATGGGGCCAATTACAGCTGGCAGCGTAATGCTGCTCCAGATGGCTGCAGCAGCAGACAGAGCTGGAACGATTCACCTGACAGAGCTGCAAGCAAACCCATCGCCTTGTCTTGTCCACCACAAAAGAAGTTATCTTCCTTCTGGATACCAGGTATGCAGTTAGAAAGCATAGAGCTGATGGAAAACAAACAGCCCTTGCCACAGGCACAGTTCTTCTTCCCCTCTTTCAGCAGCTGCAGCAGATTTCTGAATGAACCCGTTGTATTTCACGTACACAGAAAAAAGAAAAAGTATTTTTAGGTATGATAGTTTAAGAAATAAATTTTTGGAAGAGCAACAGTGCTCTACTCTCCAAATTAAACAAGGAAATAAGCATGAGCCAGAAAAGGTAATCCCACCCATGGCTGCTCTTCAGGGTACTGCTTCAAACTGCACAAGTGACCCCTCACTAACAGCTTCGCTGCCTTACACCTTGGATTAGGGCTTCTGATGTCTTACAGGTAATTGTGCTCAGTGCTCTCAGGTCTCTCAGACACACCCCTCAGAGCACAGCCGACACAGAAATGTGGTTTTCAGTTTGTTAATACAAGGGAGAGAGCTGACTGAGCTTCTGCAAGAAGAGTCGAAGCTAACAGCACTAACGTAAAAAAACAAATCCAGGCATGTAGAAAGCATGTAGCTGAACACCAAGAGCATTGCTAGCATTTCGACAAGCCTTCTGTTTAAAAGCCAAGTTTCAAAATTCAGATTTATATGCAAAGCAAGACTGGCTTGGAAGCGAGCATGACCACTGCAGATGAATAAAAGACTGCATTTTCAAGGAAAGACTCCAAGAAGTTGATCAGAAGCTTCCAGGTGTGAACCACGGCTTACTTCCAAGCCTACAGCAGGATGGGCTAAAATTTCCCCCAAAAGAAGTCGCCATAAATAATGTACATAACAGGCTCACAGTATGTAGGGTACTGAACACAGCTGGGAAGGTAATGCAACATATCTGTATTTATCATAATTAAAAGCAAAAGACAGGTATAATAGCTCCTGCAAAAAACCCCTTAACTCTGCCCAGGACATTACTATATCATATCTACTATGGATGGAGAATCCACCAATTCTCCATCACTGTCAACTAAAATACAGACCAGGGTTCAGAAGAGGCTCTAGGGATCACCTGATGTTGGCAATCAAGTTTTCTCTGATGCAGGGATTTAGAAGATACAAAATCAAAGGTGGCAGAAACCATAATTCCCCTTTTCTAGTTCTCCAAAACTGGTTTCTAAGAAGTACAGGGTAGATTCCAGTAAGGTGCACAGCACAGCTTTAAAAGCACTATGAAAACTCCATCTACCAGTTCTGTCATCCTGTGCCTCCTGCTAGCTCAGTTTTCAGAAGAGCCTTCCCCATTTCTTTTAACACTTTTCTAATGCCTAAGCTCCAGTTCAGTCTCAGACCTCCTTTTTCCAGAAGGCCCTCAAAGACAAAACATGATAGCGCTTAACAGCAAGAGCAATAAAGCAGCTTCTGAACTTCCTTGCCACCTCTGCTAAGGAAATAAAGAATTCTTTCCCTAGCAACCACCACCTGCTTGTTGGCTCCTACCTAACATTTAGACCTGGTCACTTGCTGGACAAGGACCACTTTTCAGTTTGTGTTTTGCAGTGCTGTCCATTTCTATACCAAAGAGGCAATAAAAACTTTTCTGAATATTTAACCATAGTTTAACAGAAAGCTTTATATAATAGGCTGGATAATATTTACTGAGGAGTCTTAAAACTGCTGTGCATGCAAACCAGTATTTACATGCTAAATTAAACAATCTGGTATGTCCCCTCCAGTCACACAGGGACATGCTGCCTGAAGCAACGCACCGAAACAAGCTACGTGCACTTGGTATTTATCTTCCTTACAGAGAGACATCCTGATTCAGAGTTCTCATTTTCAGCCCGATTAAACGAGCAGAAGGAAGAATTTAATTGCATCCATAGAGGCTGCCTCTGCGCTTCACACAATGACCAGAAACAGGCGTATGGCTAAAATAACTTGTCTTTATTTCCAAGCTACACCACATAAACGCCTAGGCTAGGCAAATGTGGAAAGCTAAGCTGGTCCCAAACAATTCATTAAAAAAAAACTCTTTGTACGCTACTCTGTCAAGCCGGACTCGAGAGATATGGATGAAACAAAGAGCACGTTACTACAGCAAACAACCGAACCCAGCAAAGTTTAAAAAGAAGAAAACCCAAAACAAAGCTTCTCCAGGGTCGGAGAAATCGACGAGGGAGAACAAGACCATCCAGGAGCGAGGCCGAGGCGAGCACTGCTCCCTCCGAAGTGGGTGGGGGCCGCTCATCCATGGGCGCCCGACCCAGGGAGGGTGGTAGCGGCAGGGCAGAGCAGCCCACCCTGCCTGCCGTCCCGCACCCGAGGAGCCGCCCCGCAGTCCCCGCCGCGTCCTCCCCTCGCCGCTACCTGCGTGCCCGGGGGAGCAGCGGAGCCGGCCCGGC
>VZRN01001507.1:1254083-1312618 GCA_013397935.1 Dasyornis broadbenti | reverse complement strand
GCGCCGCCGCTCCCGCCCCTGGCCCGCCCCGGGGTGCCGGCACCGCCACCGCCCTCTGCACCGCCCCTACCGCTCCCTCAGAGGGACAGCCCCCCCCGGGGGCCTGCGCGGGGCCGGGCTGACCCCCATGGACTCCGCGGGCCTGGGGTGCCTTCTTCTCCCGGGGACGACGTGGATCCTGCGGGGCCGGGCACCGAGCTGGAGGAAGATGCCGGGTAGCTGAAGGGCAGAGGAGAAGAGGGAAGGGGTGCGGGTGTTGCCATAGCTGACTTGAGATGCTTTGGAGTGCAGGAGATGGGCTTGTGGCTCTCAGTTGGGCTGGGGAGCGTCTCGGCCGAAAGGTCCCGATTAAGGGGTAGCCCCTTGGTGCACCCTGCCCGTGCTGTTGGCACAACGGGAAGGCTGCAGAAGCTCCCTGCAGCACAGAGCGGCACAGTCTGACAAGGAGCTGCACCCAGTCTGGTGCCAGCGGCGTCTTGTGGAGCCACGACGCTAATCCCAAGGATCTGGGTTTATGTTAAGCAATGTTTTCATTGCACCCTTTATCCCAGCTACTGTTTGAGTGAGCTGAGCCTCTCACATGGCACCTGTAGAAAATCAGTTTGTGGTAATCATGGTTTAAGGGCATGGCCTTCTTGGTAACTACACCAATGAGGATAGCTGGGTAAAGACAGGTTTTCTGATGCTTACCCCCTGCTTTGGGAGCTCTCCATTTACATATCTAAAGATCTCTGGGGATGAACAGTGATTTTCAAGTTTGTTAGACAAGGAAATGCTGGATGGCCGAGAGAGAGGAAAGTCACAGATACTTTGAGTTTAGGAACAGAACTGCTCTCAGCAGTACAGGAATACTAAATACACTATTGAATACTTCACAAATTAAAAAAAGTTATATACACAAAATACCACCTCTGCTTCCTCCTTCTTCTGTGCATCAATGTGACCTGTCAGAGGAATGCTGCAAGGGCTCAGAGGGGTTTGCTGATAACAGGGGCTCCAAGTTCCTGACCTGCTGAAAGAGTAACAGCCATATTCTCTATTTTGAATCTGAATGGGTGAAAGCATCAATGTGGGAGAATCCAAGTGAAAAACTGAGGGTGGTGTGTGGTAGAGAGCACACCAGGGGTTCTTTCAGGATATGAGAGACACACAGAGTGCATGAATTAATCACGTTCTTTGGAAATGGTACTACATAGACATGCAGGAGTTCTACTCTGGGATGCTGATTTCCATCTGTGAGGCTGCGGCTCTCTGAACTCAGTGTTTGCAGAGAGCGTTTACTGTTTAGGGTTTACCTGCCTGGTTCTCATAGACGACACCTGCGACTGTTGACATCTTTTTGGTCTTCAAGATAAGGAAGTTTTCTTACAGCTGCTGTTCATCCCTTGCGCTAAGATGCAGCTGTATACAGTGCTGTCAATACATGTGGTGCTCTGCTTCGAATGCAAGGCCTGAAGCTTCTCATGGCAACAGAAATAGTTGCTGCTTGAGTATTTTTCCTCTAATAGAGTTAATCACCCATAAACTTTACAGCATGAGGTATGGAAGGGTGTTTTGCTTCCTAGTAACTGAAAATGAAAGGTATCACAGAGATTAGAATCTCTTCTTTTCAAACAGTGAAAGACTTAGGAGAGCACAGAACTTGGTTTTTTGAGCCATCAGAAAGAACTAACTTCCTCATGAAACCACAGCTACAGAGAGAAGAGTCTTACTGACAGGTGTAATAACTGAAATAACTTCAGGCTGACATCACTGCAGACAACAGAAAACAAATGAGCATGTCTCTGGTACTTTGCTAAACCAAGGCAGGTTTCCTCAGCTGAAGCTGAGGAAAAGCTGTTGGTTGCAGAGGTATTGTCATTTTGACTATTTTGGGTCTCATTTAATTGTTCATTCATTGAATGTTTCCTTTATAAATAGGCTCAAAGATGTTGGCTCGAGTAGGCTGTTGGTATATTCAGAAAAGACTTCTTAAGTATTATTTAATCTTTTTGAGAAATAAATAACATGCTTTCACTGGAAATAGCATGTAATTACCTTCTTAACAGTTTTAAAATGGAAAAAAATAAGAGATTCTATCTTCTCCTGTGGAGGAGTGGTTCCTTCATTTAGATTTTAGATTTTTAAATTTTGTCTGTGAATGCAGTGTGATTATAGATGCAGAAAATATTTGAAGTAAGGTCAAAATGAGTACGTTTTGTATTCTGTTGTGAGGATTGTGGTTGCTTCTGCTGCAGAAGCTGTGGGGAACTACCACCAAGTTGGAGTTTTACTGTGTTGGATTCAATGTAGACCTAGGAAAGAGCCCTAAAAGAAGTCCTTCACTCTCAGTGCAGAACTTAATTTAAAATGTGTCGAGTGTCCCCTGAACTCCTAGGCCTTGCAGTTCCATCTCCCTGTTATAGGTAGCCATTATGAAAAGTCAGAGCTATGGGGTTTGTGTTTGGTGAAGTCTATAGGCATGTGACTGACAGCAAACTCCGGCTGAGTTGTTTGTTCAGCAGCAGGCCTGAATGGGGAAGGCAACAGGGAAGCATGTGAGATGTGCTGTTTTACTTGAGCCATTTCTAAAGAGTATGAAGTGGAGCAGCCAAGGCCGGAGATGGACCTTGTGGGATGCCATCTCCTAACTTGTATGCCATGGATGTAAACACCTTCGCATCGCAGATCCATGTCTGTGGAGAGGGATTAGGCAAGGACTGTGCTTTAGCAAATTCCAAATATAAATCTGCTTTGGGGCTTAAAAATGTGTTCCCTGCGTAGATAACCTAGGTTAATAGTGTGCTGGCAGGAATGAGGGAATGAGGGAGGGAGGTTAATATCCAGAATTTGTTGGTAGTGAGGCTCCTGGCTGATTTACTACTGACAAAGCCAGGCTGGAATGAAAGAGCAGCATACCCCACTCAAACATATATAATGTCTTCATTGCATATGAAGAGACGTGCTTGGTTAAGCGTGATGCCTTACCTGCTGATGCATCTCATCTCACAGAAGATGAAACTGTCTGCTAATTCTGGGTGACTCTAGCATGCAAGGGAAGAAACTTGGAGAAGCAAGTTGGTTGCTCAATATTTTTGGCTGAGGGATCAGGCAGTAACAGATCAAATACACTACTGAAGTACCACAACAGTGCCAGGTACCAAACAAACAAAGCCATAATATACTCCTTCCTGTTTGTAAAAGCGTTACACAAATTGTGAATAAAAAGGAACAGACTTTAAGTCGTGGGCTGTTAAGTGTTTGGAGGTATCTTTTTTTTTGCCTATGCACACACAAGTTCAAGACGTTATCACAATATACTTACATACTTAAAAAAGTTATCAAGAACCATGGTTTTGCAGATTGTAGTCAGCTCATTACTGAGCCATTAAGAAACTGGTTCCAGCAGCAGAACTATTAATGAGCTGATTTCAAGTAGTATGTGCTTTGTGATTACTTGGCACTCTGCCTCAGTTTAATTAAGATTTTAAATTTACATAGTACTATTCAACCATGTGTTGCACTAGTGTTTACAAAAGTGAATAGATTAAATTGTCCTCATTTTATAGGTCAGGCCACGGTGTCATTTTGGGGTCAAGGGACAAAACTGAAGCCACCCATCCCCTGAAGCAGTCTCGATCTGTTGCTCAACCTGCAGGGTGGCACTTCTTCCATAGGACTGAGAAGATGATTGGGTGGACGTTGACAAACCCTGAACAAAACAATTACAATAATACTATTTAGTAAACTATAGTACCTGGTCTAATGTATTCATTGAGATTTGCAAAGATCACAGCAAAGCTTCATATCTGTAGAAGTGCAGTGGCCAATTAAAAAATTTACCTTTGACAAGAAAATGATCAAAATAATTGAAGCGGTTTCTCAGAGCCTTAAACAAAAAAGAAAGATAATCACATAATAAGAAACATTATTGTTCCTCCTATCACACTGTCTTCATATTATCAGCAATTATTTGATGTTCTGATCTTGCGAGCCTTATGAATATGAGCAGTCATGAGTAGCATGAGCAAAGTTTGCTAAAACAAATGAGCCTGGAAAGGTCAGATCCCTGCCTTGAATAAATAGGTACAAATGACAATATTGCTGTTTAATCTCCTAGGTGTGGTGTGCTGCATAGAAGTGCAGCAACTCTTGTGACATTTTTGGGGTTTTACTCAATTTTAAATAAAATGTCCTTCTTGCTGTTCCCCAGCTGTGTGCTCTGCTTGCTAGTGTGTTTTCATAAGCTTTTTTGCTCTGTTTTATGCAGGTGGAAGGTTGAGTGAGTTATGAATTGGGTGTGTGTTCACCCACTTTCATAGCATAACCTCCAAAGAAAATTGTTGGCATGGGAACCTTCCCCAAGAGGTTGACATTTAAAATAACACGCTGTGCTTAGCATGAAGTCACTCCTCAGGTTTATCTCTCCCGTGCCTTCATTTTTGTTATGAAATAAAACATTAACGTTAGCGGATTTACAGATCTACACAGCAAGAAGTCCTTCCATGTTTTTGAGGTTACAAACAAAGCAAAGATAAAACCTAGGCATGTAAAGGCACTGAGCACCCCTTTCCTTGCTTTTCTCTCCCAAGAGGCCTCTGCAGAGCTGAGTGGATGCCTTCCACCCGTTTAATTAGACATTCAACTCTCTGCTCTGCTTCCTTGTTCTTCCTAGTGGACTGATGAAGCATACAAGCATTTGGAAAATCAGGAGGGACATCCAAACATTGTTACAGCTATTTAATTATCAGGTTATAGATGAGCAAATGCTTTCAGATACTCTTGGTGCCTTCCAGAGGTGGCAGCATAACAATAAACTACTCCACCATGTCTTATGGTCCAGTAAATGGTCTGATCACTACCAGCTCCTAATCAGGAGAGCCAACAGCTTGCTACTGGCTCTCTAATTGTGCATATCACAGTAGTGATGGACCACAGACTCGTTTTGCTGTTATTGTATTTATTCCTATAAACGAAAAGACAAATATGTAACAGAGAATTGTAAAATAGGTATGGGAACCCTCACAAAAAAACACCTTCATGTCAATTTTGAACTACAAGTCACCTACTTCAAATAAAAAGTAAGATCCTATTGACACTGCTAAGGAGTGAATACTTGATGATACAGCTTTCTAATGCTGTGCCTGATCTCTGCCTGACCATTCTACACTTCGAGTTAGCATATTGAGCGGATGAAAGGAACATTCAAAAATAAAGGAAACCATGTGATTTCACAAACCCCGGACTCAAGCCTCTGAACTTTGTCAGCTACAATCCCATACACAACAAGATCTAAATTCTACACAATGGTTTTGAATCCTTCTTTTCTATGTAGCGTATAGGTTTCTTCTTTCTTCCATTTTTTCAAATCAAACCCTACATTTCCTTTAATTCTTTTTTCTCTTCAAAAAAAGAATAAAAATAATAACAGTGAGGATGATGGCATGATTAATTAATTACCTTTTAAAGCACTGACTTACTCCTGTAATGCAGTTAACAGTCTGTAGAAGACAAAGAACACCTTTTATTGGGGGGAGGGGGGGGGAGAATTGATGGGATTGTAGTCCTTGCTTAGGGGACTTCCCAGTACAATTCTCTGCCATCTTGTGGAGCAGGGAGAGGCTGGGTGTCAGAGTTTGTGTGTGTGGGCAGCCTGAACTCCAGCAGTGGGAGCTGCAGCTTTGCCAGGTCCTGCCATGGGTGATTTGGAAATTCTTGTTGTGCTACGAGGACAAGGAGTGGGAGGGAGAAAACATGGCTGTGGGCTTGGGGTTACAAGGACTTACAGAGTTTATATCTGCCATGCGGTGCACTCAGTGACTCTGCAGTTCTGCAATCCTTTTCCCTTCATTAGTCATATCCCTTTGTTGACCCCTCATTAACCACTTCCAATCATTAGCTACACTGTTGGTTCTGACCCTTAGAGTTCAGGCACCAAAATGATGACAGGCTTCTCAGCTTGCTTGGCTCTGGGTCATTTCTAGCAACATGAAGTGCCTAGAGTGAAAAATAAAGAGAAGAACTTTCTTTCTAGGAAGAGCTGTGCAATGGGAGTGTATCATATCCACTGTGCGTTATGGGGAGTGTGATGGAGGTGGTGCTATATCTTCATGCATAGACCCAAGACAATTAATCAAACATGTAAAAAGGGATGTTCTGACTACTTGTTGATTATGAAATGACAATATGATAATTCTGATTATAAACTACAACCAAACACTCTAAATTCACCCTTAGAAATTCACTCTAATTAAGTAAAACCACCCAAATCAATCCCATTTCTGTACAGATGACATCACACACCCTGGTCACACAACTTCCTCTTTGGGAAGGTTCCCATGCCAACTATTCCATCCACGCTGACATCTTACAGTGTTTGGAGTAATGATATGGAGAGAGAGAATGAATTGTCTGTAAATCTTAACAGCTTAGGAGCCAGAAAGCGTGCAAGGGCAAGCTAAACCATTTGGTATTCGGTATTTTTCAGGTCCTGTGAGTTTGGAGGTCTGTGTCAAATTTGGAAAGGTTGCACCTTTGTTGAAGGTTGGGAATTTTTCCATCCTGTTGCTAGGGAAACCTTGACAGGCCATAACGACTGGGTACTTAAGAGATAACAAATGGGTACTTAAGAGACAAAAGACGCACTTAAGAGACAAAAGATGTGGCTGGGTGTGGTGAGGGGAGACAAAGGTACCTGGCCGTTGGTAACTTCACTTGCTCCTGGGACATCGGAGGAGAGTGTTTGCTTCTTTTCGCTGCTGCCACAGGGACCCAGATCTGGAGTACCTTGTTTTCTCCCTTCGTTGCTGGGTGAGCTGTCGCTGGGGAAAGAAGCACCTTATTTTCTTCCCCCACTTCCGGAGGGCTCATCTTCCCCAGCTGCGTATGGCAGTTGTCATGGGGAGAGCCTGGCTGTCGCTGACCTTCACCCCTGCCTGCCGGGTCACACTGCAGCTTCTGCCACTGCTGCGGAGTTTCTGCCACCTTTTGCTTGCCGGCCCGAGTGAACCAGCCCTGCCGTCCAGCTTGCTGCTCCCAGGTTTGCCGCTGCAGCCCATTCTGCCATCTGGCCATCCTCCCCGTCCGCCATTATTCACATCAGGGGAGGACCTGAGCTCGTGCCACAGCGCCCCCTGCAGCTGCACGGGAGCCATGGCCCCTGCCCTGCCAGGAGCCCGACAGCGCCCCCTACTGGCCATGACCGGAACTGCACCAAAGGGGAGGGTGGTGTCTGGCAGCCCAGAGAAAGCTGCCACTGAGTTTCTGGTTTGTTTGTTTGTTATTGCTGCTGTTATTGTTGTTTGTTTTACTAATTTTAGGTACTAGTAAAGAATTGTTATTCTTTTTCCCATATCTTTGCCTGAGATCCCTTGATTTCAAAGTTACAACAATTTGGAGGGAAGGGGTGGGTCATATTCTCTATTCTAAGGGAGGTTCCCACCTTGCTTAGCAGACACCTATCTTGTCAAACCAAGACAACTTTGCAATGCTGCAATGAAGAGCACAAAGCCAGAGAGATGAAATCCCTTGAGCTAAACCTGGCTTTGCTGGCAGAACCCTTTCCATGCAGCATTGCGTGTGAAACAGTGGTCTAATGGGTATAAACCTGCATGAGCATTAGTACATCTAAACATGACACTCAGCAAAGCTGCAAACAGAGATGCCTTTTATTCTTAAATCAGTACTCCCTGATGGCATAAAACATTAAATAAACCTAATGCTGAAGCACAGAGATACCCATTAAAGGAGGGCTTATATAATCTCAATTTATTTTTCTGTTGTCGTGAGTTTAGACAAGGACTAACATGAATGGCTCATGCCAATATGAAAAATGAGATCTGACCCTCGACATCCATCTTCAAGGGGGGTGGAGGGTCATATTCTTCAGTGCCAGCAGATGGCATCCAGACACTTCGGGATCCTTGCTCCACGCTTCCCATTGCAGCAACGCAACATTTCCCTTTCTTTGGAAAGAGTGCCTCACATAAGAATATCTCCCTAACTGGCAAAGAACTTTGTTTTTATAAGGGTCGGAGTATTTCTTGTACATTGTCCAACCTGATAAGTTACTGGCCTGTGAGGATCGCTATCTTAGAGATTAAAACTGAAGTTAGATCTCACAGAAATTAACTACTACATACAGTCTGTCATTTCCAAGGCACTTTGATGAAAGTTTTCATCCAGCTACTCTTCCTCGCTCTTTCATATTAATTTTTCAAGGCTATTTCATTATTCTGAGTTCTTTGGATTAAGCAGAGTGTGGAGATTATCTAGAAACTCATTTAGAAGTTAAATAATTGCATCATTGATCAAGCATTGCCATGGTCAGTTTGCTTGGAGGAAAACAGCACCAACGTGCTTTAGAAGTAGTTTTTCAAGAGCGAATGTGAGACCAGAAAAGATACTATTATATTCCTAATCTTTCAAGATCCACACAAAACAGTAGGAAATAGCTGAGGTTTGACTGGCCAGCTAATTTCCACTTGCATAGCAATGAATCTCAACAAGAGGAATTAAATATTGAAACAATTCTGAGATGACAAGGACTGCTGATAACATACTGGAAAGCAAAATGGTTGATGGGTCTCACAGAAACCAATCAAACAGGTCCCAAAGGATGAACTGAGTATTTGAAACACTCACAAATGTAATATGAGCATACATTATTTCTGCTGTATCTTCAAAAGAACCCAGTAATGAGGGAGACCTAAATTATTTCCTAATCTCTCTGGGAGTGAAGATTTCATTGACTTTAGCAAGTTCCAGATTAGACTGTACGTGAGTACAACTCACAAAGCCAAATGCCAGACTGGAAGAAGAGAAAAGCTGCCTTGAACTTGCTGAGGATGAGTCTTGGTAAACTCAGTGTTACTGTAGAAGCTCTAAGCGGAAAACCTGAGATGGAACTGCAAGTGAACAGTGCAGTACTTGTGTACAGAGCTAGATGGCTGCAATGGCACACTAAGAATGTCCAGATTTGCTAATTCATTGCGGATGGACTTTTGGTTTGCATTTTGCTTCATGTAAAACAATCTTTTCTGTCTTCATTTTCTTGACATTTTTATTATGTACAAACTCCATCTACTTTGGTCATCTGTTTCTTCTAAATACAGTTAATCAGCTTTAAGATTTGCATCAAAGGGCTTTAAGTCATGACAATTTTAAGCTGAGACTATTTGATTTTTAAGTGAAATGGTCAGTCTATATTTTTTCTACATAGCTGCTTCTTTAACTCCAAAGAACAGAGAGAAGTTTTTAAAAATTAAGGTAACAATGCATATTTAGAAAAATATCTTTTATAAAAGGAATTTTCTGGAAGGCAACCTGGTTTTACCATCATTTTATAATCTTGCAGAATATTGTCTCTCAGGAACTCTCTTATTACCTTAGGCAGTAAATTGGCACAAAAGAAACTTAACAAAAGATGAACGAAGTGTTGGCGGGTGTGGGAGGGGGAATACATCTTAGTAACTTACACAGGCATTTCAGAAATTTTTTGGGGGGAAGGGGGTGTTCTGTGTTAGTTTAAAAGATTAAAGTTTGCAATCTGCACTAGAGGAGAGTTCTTGCTAAAGTCTGTATACCAAAGCTGGCTGTGAATTGAAGAACTGTTGTAATTAGATTACAGTAAATACAATAAGAAACTCACTCCTGGTGGTCTGGGGAGGAGTGTCATAGGGCACTGGAGAATTGTGTTGGCAGGATTTGGGACAGTTTGACTGAAAGCAGAGAATACAATCTCAAAATCCTTTTAATCTTCCCCCCATCTCCCCAGTTCCTCAGGGATTTGTTTGTCATAAAGTAACAGTCAAAAGATTAAGGAAGTATAAAATGACATTAAAGCTCAAAAGTACTTCTATAAAATTATCAGTGCTGGTGTAGTCTTCAGCAGGGTTTGCTTCTGCCAAGACTGTCTGGGGGCAGGCGAAATGGAAAGAAAAGAGGCAGGCAGGCACAAAAGCAAAGCCCGCGAACGTGGGCTAGCCTGCAAGCTGTTGCTATGTGTCTGGGCTCAACAAGCTTCAACTTTGCATGGCCCATGCTAAACTAATTTGAGTCAATTTGTCTACATCATTCCAACAATCGTCCTGTGCGTTTTGAATCGTACATACAACCCTGCATGATAAAGGCCCACCGAGCAGATGCCGACTGCTCATTCTGCCGTGGTCTGGCTGTTGCTAGTTCTTCACCATGGTTTCTCCATATCCTAGTGACAATGTTAGTTTTTCCATGTTGAGGTTAAGTCTGTGCCTGCCTAGTTAAGACTTTTCTTTACAGAGGACAGCTTCTATAACAACTGCCAGCTCTAAGCATGACCTTTAAAAATGAAATGAGGGAATGTTAACTGGAGTATTTTTTTAAAAAAAAATCTCCCAGGGGAGTTCAAAGGAATACAAGGAGATTTTGCAAGCGAAGTTTTAAGCCTGCACAAGAAAGAGACACCAATATCAGAAGATGTTATCATAGGAAAGCTGATCTAACCTTCTTACAATTAAATAGTTTCCATGTAATAGGTTTTGACTTATTTGTAAACGTGTACTTTGTAAGGGAGCTTTATTTTTGAAATTGAAATCAAACAAGAATAAAGAATTAAAGCAGCTCCACTCTGTGCCTAGGTAATGTAACACAGCTGATCTGCAGCCAGTGCAAATCAGTATAGCTGCAGAGGGAATTAGCTGCATGATCCCATTCTCTACCAGTGAAGGATTTAGTCTTTAAGATCATCATGTTTGGAAAACTCCAGTATTGCATGAGTAAAAGAGCAAGAAGGAGCAGTAAAAAATATACCACATTCTCATGTGTGATAAATCCCTTCAAGGGACATTAAAGCCCATGTGTTCTATAGGGAGAGAAAGCCTATAATTAACGTTTTTATTATTCTTGGATTGGCTTGATAGTTCCTCTGCAAACCTCTGCTGAAAAAGGATTACCTGGTGAGTCTTGCCAGTTTGGAGCCCTGGGTAACTCCAGGGACAGGGTTGTTGTTTTTTCTCTCTTACAAACTATTGAGGATTTTTTGCTGCACCCACTAAACCTGGCAGCCATTTTTCTGTAGCAAACTTTGAGGTAATTATCAGTTTTTACTGTGTTTCCAAAGCCACATAGCTCTGCCCAAATTGTCAAAATTGGAGTTGGGATTAAACTCTACTGGTTTAGGGCTTGGGGTCTTTTTTTTTTTTTCCTTAAACCTAAGATATTTAGGGTAGTCCCTCTGAGTTAACCAAAATTTTATTCTGATGAAAAAGAAACAAGGATATATTACTTAAGGAGTCACTTTTCCCTTGTCACAGAAAAATGTCAGTGAAAATCTTTTCAGTGAGGTCCATAGGTCCATGTTTTGGGAAATGTTTTCATGCAGAGGGGTTTTGGTTTTGGGTTTTTTTTTTTTGTGTTTGCTCTCCAGATGATAAAACCAGAGAGATGGCAAACACAGACAGCTCTAAAAAAGAGCTCAGTGGTTCTTTTTAAAATGCACATCCTCCAGGCGTGCACTCATCACATTCTGATGTGAATTTTAGGGCTCAAAATAAAGTTCAGTACTTTATTCAAATTCAAATGAACTGTGCTGCGCTCTGGCAGCCTCTAAGGATGTGGCAGGCCTGCAACATCTCAGAAAGTGGAGGGGGCAGCAGGAGCTTGCAGACTAAATCCTGGCTGGCCCAGGACAAAGATATTCTAAAATCTCCCTTCTGAGGCAGGCTGAGCAGAGAAAAGGTGCACACGAGAATCTGAGATGTTCCTTCCTGCAGGCTACAGCTAATAAACATGCAGCAGAGAGCTGCACGTTAGAAAAGCTGGGTCTGAGTTTGAGCTTCCTGCTGCTGGTGGTGCTGTAGGAGTGTTACAGCATTATGGGAGCTCCTGAATTCCGGGAGGGGGATGGACACACTGGATAGAGGTGCTGAGCTCCCCTGTGAGATGCAAGGGAACAAAGATTCTACCACTGGTGATGGAGTCAGTCACTCAAGTAAAAGCCAGCTGGTTGCAGAAAGGTTTAGCAAGAGACTTTGAAAGACAGAATCAGGAATAAAGCTGAATCTAAACAATGTGGGTTTATAAGGTGAATGTGGGAGATGGTGAGTGCCTAAAGTTAAAAAAGGAGCTGGGTACTGCAATGACTGTTGTACACCTCAGCCCAAAGGGCCACCTCTGGCCTGAGCCTTGGCTCTCTTTGTAAAGCCCTCTGCGAATCACAGAGAGACAGAAATCTGCTTCCATTTTTTCAGAGGGATACTTGAAGCGAGAAATGTTAAACCCCACCTTCTC
Source organism: Dasyornis broadbenti (assembly GCA_013397935.1). Taxonomy (NCBI): domain Eukaryota; kingdom Metazoa; phylum Chordata; class Aves; order Passeriformes; family Dasyornithidae; genus Dasyornis; species Dasyornis broadbenti. Next base: position 1,300,372 of record VZRN01001507.1, on the reverse strand, counting down.
GTGGGCATAGATGCCGTGACAGGTACAACTGCTCTTATGGTAGAGCAGTATTCCCCGTCCTCATAAGGCCACTTTTGTTCCCATGTGTACGATGCAGTTCAGCACAGGAAGCCTCCACCCAGAGTGGTGGAGATCAGATCCTTTTCTTTCAAAGCATCACTTCATAAACAATATTGCTTTTCAGTAAGCACTCCCTGTCACACTACTGATATTCCTCGTGTCAGCAAAATGTTCATGTCAGTATTAGAAAAGTCATCTGAGCACCCATCCCATCCAAGAACTGCCTGGGCACAATTTTTACCTTATTGATAATGCTTTTTCCACCCAGCTTGGTTTCCCAGACAGTTGGCAACAGAAAGGAAAGCAAAAGCAGGTTCACATAGGAGGAGTTAGTAATTAATTATCAATCTACAAATTATGCAACATCCATAAAGCTTGTCAGGAGAAAGGTGTCTGTGCTGGAAGCTGCAGAACCTGACTTGTTCTGTCCCTGACTTACCCCTCCTGATGTGAGAACAGTCACAAATGTTAAAAAAAGCAAAACTTCGCCAGATTTTTTTCTGAAATTGAAGAGATCCCCACAGGGAGCCGTGGGCCGCCAAAGCTGGTCTCAAGCAGCACTTTGTTCCAGGGGAGCAGCCCTGTGAGAGTGCCAGGGCAGCTCTGGCCTTGCTCTCTGCTCTGGGCATCAGTCTCTCCAGCAGGCTGGGAATACAAAATACAGCAGGGAACATCCATCCCACGAGCACAGATCTCAGCAGAGAGCCCTCTCTGCAGCCCAGCAAGGCTCAGCTTTAGGCTGTAAGCGAGTTCTAAGGCCTTTCCTGCCACTGTCCCAGCCAGCTTGCTGCAGGCCAGGCTGTCACTCAGAGGTCACAGGGACATCAGGACATGGGGACAGCCCTAAGCCTCCAAACCACAGCCGACCTTACCCCAGGGCTGATGTGGAATCTCCAGTGAGGAAGCACTCCTGGCTGGGAGAAGGTGATCTATCCACTGGGCATCTCAGCTGCCCACTGTGGGAGGCAGAGGCAGGAGCCTCCGAGGAGCTCCTGGTGCAGGTCCTCTCATGGGAGAGGCGGTCCAGTGCAAAGGAAAAATGGACATCAGCCCTTGGACAGCAGTGCTTTGGAGCTATTATAGTCACAGGAGCAAGTGGAGCTGCTTCCCCATACTGCCGAAAAATGAAAGTGTGATGAGCACCTATGAAAAGGGAATTGGTTTTCACAGGATATTCCTCTTCTAAATGATAATGACTGCTCTGAAACTCTCACAGAGTATTGTTTATTTAATCAGAGTTGTCCTTATCCAACCTCATACCTTCAGTATGACCCCCAGGATGAGCAGCACTTGTTCCATGAGCAGTACCCCTGCCTCCACAGGCATAATAACCAGGAGCAGATGCTGCTCTTTGGGGTAAACTGAGTTACCAGATTCTGGTTTTCTAGCCCAACGATTTAACCTGTGTGTGCCATTCCCCTTCCGGTATACAATGAGCACGAAGCCATGCAGTTTTGCACCATAAGGATAGAGTGCTAGGATTTTTAATGTTTCTTAAGATGCCTGGGCTAAATGTTATACCGCACCTTATCTGGGGAGCAAAGCATTCCTAACTTTTCCCAGGACTTGCAGAGAAACCCTCTGGTATTGAAAATCCCCAGCTAACCAAAGAATCACTTTTGCAGTTAGTGGCAGCCAAAGCCAAGACACAAAACAAGGTGGGAGGCTCCAGCAAAAGCTCTGTGTTTCTTGCTGAGGGATTGAGACAAGACAGGGGAAGGATAGCAGTGCTTTGAGGATGCTGAAAGGGAAGGGAAGAGTATTATGTCCCCACATGGCCAAATCCAGGGGTTTCTGTAGGCCACTGCCTTGTCCTGCCCCACAGTTTAAGTCAGTTTATAGAGAAAATGCATTTGTGAAATTTGAAATTCCCCTTGGCATCTCTTGCTGTCAGTGCTAAGTTTTGGCAGGGTGTGATGCTATTCCCAAGTGCTCGCCAGAGCATTTCCAGCCCACTGCAGCAAACGTGTTCTCTGAGCAATGTGCTGAGCACCAACACTGCTCTTATTTACACACACAACCGCTCATACCTGAGCTGTGTAAACTGCTTCTAACAGTTCCTTTCCTTCCTTTGTTCAAACAAACAATGGTCTTTGGAAATTTAATGTCGCTGAGACAAAATTGTTACTTCATTTACAAATTAATATTCTCCCTTCCAAATCCCCTTTAGCTCTGCATGTGTATTACTTAATAGCTTATCTCTACGCCTATCAAATTCTTACTCCTCTGAAAGAATACAAGTGACCCTTGGCTTGCACAGCAGATTAGGGGAGGGAAAGGGTGATATGGTTCCTCTCTTCATTGCCCTCTTGCAGAGAAAGGACGTACCTTGGTTTTCTATGGACCTGTTTGCCAGCTTTTCAGACCACAAGACAGCAAATTAGGAGCTGCTTCTGGGCAGACCTTTGTGATAAAGAATGCAACACACGAAACCCTGCTAACAGAATAAATTATAAAGATACAACTTAAAGTATCATTCACCTTAAAAGTTACCCCATTCTGTTTTCTGCTTGGACCTCTCCATACTGTCTTTTGTGGTAGCATCAACTCTGGGGAACTTTGCTTCCCAGAGGATCTGCCCCAGAGCCCAAGGTGAACCTGCTCTCACCTGGTCTCCATGGCCTTTGAGTTGGCTCCTGTGGATGAAAGTGGGCAGGAGGGGGATGGCAGTGCTGGGCCAGCTGAATGAACTCTCCGCCTGTCCGGAGGGGATAAAAACCCAAAGTTTATTAGGGAATTACTAGGCTGAATAAAGAGGATGGGCAACCCACCTCAGCTGGGTGAGACCTTGTTGCCTTGGGTGTGGAGCCTGCAGGGCTGTGGGGGCTTCTCAGTGATGGGTCAGCACACCTTGCATCTTCCCTGTCTTTACAAAAACTCCCTGTGGGGCTGAGGGCTGTGCAAAGCAGCAGCCGAGCTGCTCTGCAGGTGTTTCAGGTATTACTGGCCTTGAAAAGTTCCCTAGAGAGGAGCAACAAGCAGCATTGGGGGAGCTCTAGGTACAGACAGCACTTCAGCCACCGAACTGCAGAGTTTTCCTTATCCTTTCACCTCTCCGTCTTCTCTTCAGTCTTAGGCTAACTCCTGGATTCATTCAGCCCCATTCCTCAGATCCTCAGAAAACATTTTCCAAGGCTTCTGCCATTTTGCTTTGCAATTTTAAAAATGGACTTTCGAATAAATGAAACAACGAAATAATACTAGAGGCTATACAGTACAACCTGCCATGTCAAATTATAAATGCATTGAAAACATTTAACTTCGAGAACAAACACCCCCAACACACACACCCTTCACCCTGCAAAAGGCAGCATTAGAAACATTCTTGTATTTAGGTAAAAATGTGAGGCCTAAGCAGTTAAAAGGCAATGTGCTCTAAAGCTTCCCTAATCTATTTTCCTCCAATTCTTTCCACCTCTAAGAAGCTTGTGGAGTTAGTTGTCGATTAACATTCAGGAAGATTGTACTCTCTCTCCAGTTCATTGCTCTCTTGTTGGCTTATTGTTATTCAGAGCCCATTTATTGTAGATGAGCCATTCATTTTCCTCTAATTGGATGGGATTGGATTTCACTTTCATTGTTGGATGCATTGAAAACCCTGGAGGGGCTACAGGGATCAGCCCAGGGCTGGGGAGATTTAACTTAGCACAAAGTTTAGGTTGCAGCTGGAAAAAGCTACAATTTTTTGGTTTTTTTACATGCAAATGCCTCATGGCTAGATTTGCAAGGTCTCCCCTGTGACCCCAAACACCTTATTGCGTAACATACTTTTGGTATTTTTATATAGTTCCTCACCAAAGCATTCACCACATGGGGATTTTTAGGAAGATTTCTGAGCATCAGAGACCCAGCAAGGGCTTTGCACCGATGTCTCTCCTGTCAGGATCCAACTGGCCGACTCCCTCAAATGTTTGGATTAAATCCTTTCACAGTTTCGGGATCCTGCACGGTAACATCCTCCCTTGACAATCTGCTCAGATTCCTTTGGGGTGATACAAGGCTCTGCAAGCAGAAGGTATTTCAGAGCTGCACGCTGCAGTTACTCACACCACAAACTGCTCCTGCAGCTGCTCTGTCCCCATCCAAGGGCAAGCTGAGGGTGACTGAGCCTACCTAGTGCTGATCCACAGCCTGGCTTTGTGGCAGAGACACGAGTCTGGACCAAATCCCTCTCAGCCATCTCATAACTCACTCTGAAGGGTTGGCAGCAGAGCGAAAAACACACCCGGGCACCTTTGTGTATGTGTGTGTTGCTCAGGATTGAGTTGCCGTGTGTGGGAGCTCCCTGCCCGCTCAGAAACATAGGGTGACCATGGGCACAACGTGGGCAAGGGCGGCGTTGTCATTCTGATCTCCTTGGCTGAGGAATCTCACCCCTCACCAGGCAGCTCTGGGGGAGCAGCAGGGCAGAACAGCCCTCCTTGCTCGCCTGGAGAAACATCTGCTGGGAGCAGCTCTTGGGATTGAACTACCATGTTGGAGGCAGTATTAAAATTATAATATTTTAATATTAAAGTTCAACTCAAGGGTTTGATTGTCTGAAAAGTTGGTCTGTGACCCGCTGCAGGTTGCTCTGGAGTCAGTGTAGAGATGGGAAGCTCTGGGGATGAGTGATGCCTCCCAAGACAGGTCTCCCAGGTGGGATGAGCCACTTTCTAGAGCAAAGAAGCCAGGAGATACCTGCCTTAGGTGCAGCCCTGAGATCCAGCACATCCCCCAGATGTTCTTTAACCATCCCTAATCTCACCTCTAAACATCATCTGGCAAGGTAAAGCCAGCGACTGGCTTTGAGGGAGAGAAGGGAGCGGGACGGGAAAAGGAGCAAGGAGGAGGTAGAGAAAAACTGCTGTGGTCTGATGGAAGGGTTAACATCTGGCCTCCTGCAGATGTTTTTCTGATGGGGGCCTGGGGTCTGGCTGAGCTGGGGTATTTACATGGGAAATTCTCCAGCAAACTGCAAGCCTGTGCTGGAGTCTTTTCCTTGGAGGGGGCCTGTTTTGCACATCTCTTGTAGGGCACAGATTTTCATTAAACATGGAGTGATGTATCTCTGACACCCTCACCGTGCTGACAGATGCATTTTAAACTGGCCAGCAGGTTTAGAACCACCAGAAGGCACAGAGGGAAAGGATGGAAACACACATGTGCCTCCACACAGCACTAGTGTTATCAGAAGGATGAGACAATTACTGAAGACACTGTTGAAAAAGACCCTCTGCTTGTGCACACAGAAAGAAGAACCAGCAAAACCCATTTCCTACAAATCTGTGCTCAGCTCCTGCTAGCACAGAAGAAGGTACCAGCTTGACCCCAAACCCTTTTCCCCATTTTATAAAGGCAAAGGGCATGCTTGAACCCTTCCCTCCCCTGTCCCTGCCTCCTTTAGTTAAATTTTAGGTGACTTGATCCCTCTGAGAAACCCTCATGCAGTGGAAGGAGACCAGCAGAGAGCAGCAGAGCCTGGAGGGAGGCAGAGACACCCACACGCCACGTGGGCTGGAAACAAGAGAACTGACACCAGTCCCAAAGGTCAGGCTCTGGCTGAGACACAATCTATTGACAACCCTAACCACTAAAACTGACAGACCAAGAAACCTGAACGACATCCAAAGGTGCCTGAAATTATAAATAAATATTGAAAACAAGAGGTGAAGTTTCGCCTGCTGCTTGCTGAGATTTTTTTTGTTTAAAAGGACTATACCCACAAGGCTTTGACATGAAGATCTGAATGGCAAGTAACTGAAGCAGTTGCTTAACTCCAAAGCACGGTGTTTTGAAGGTCTCCACACCTTTCAGAGCACATGGAACACCAATGGCAGCAGCAAGCAGGGCTGCCCAGGTTCAAAAGCAAGTTGACCAACCAAAGAGTTCAGATGACAGCAAAGCCCACCAGAGCTCACAGTCTGTCACTTCAGTGCCCAATTACGTACATGAAATATTTTGAACTTTTTTCAGCTCTGTTAAATAAATGGAAGTTTTACATATCTTCTTCCTACAGAGATGTTTGGTGGTTGTCAACCTCTGGCTCTTGGTGGTTCTTGAGGTCTCCAGGCCCCTATTAAACACTCTCCAAATGAGAATTAAACAAGGCAAGTCTGTGAGCTCAACAGCCACTGTCCTGGGCTTGCACCTCCCCTGGAAAATTGTGCTGGTCTGCAAAGAAAAAGTTACAAAAACCATCTGCTCTGGCTCCCACACAGCCTCCTCTTAGCCTTCCCCTGAGTGTGCTGAGCAGGACGATCATAAATCATCTCCCTGGGTTCCTCAGGCCTCTGCAGATCTGTGGGCTATGGGCAGGGAGCTACCCCCAGCCAGGGTCTCTCCAGCCCTGCGCAGAGGGATCAGCTCCCTGCGGCAAGTGGCATTCTCACTCACGCCCTGGGCAGGGATTGTGCAGCCTCTGCGTAACTCCTTGTGTGATGCTCTGACCATCACACACCAGCTCTGGGACATCTCCAGCATCTGCAGGTTGTTTCCCAAATCGTGGGCACATGGGACATCGAGTCCCCCAGGGCCACAGGACTTCCAGAAACCTGTTGGGCATTTTCCTTTGGAAAATGTTCTCCAGGAGCAGTTCCAGCTCAGACACTGCTCAGCTCCTTTACAGTTGTGCTCCGTGCACCACACCAGCTTCAGCATTGCTTCCTCTCGTAACATTGATGCCTTAGGATTTTAGCTTCTATATTTTTCCTGTGTCTGTAATCCTGTAATTCTTTGGTGTATAACGCTAGATTCCATATAGGGTGCTAAGCTCCTGTTCTTTCATTTTTAGACAAAACAATTCCTCTCTAAGCCTGAAACTCAAGGGCATCTTACTGTCTCAGGCCCCAAAATATGTAAACAGCAGTGAACTGGGGGGAGGAAACTTGGAGTAATTGACTTTATTACCTGAAGCTGTTATTGGATGATTAAACCCTGACATGCAAACGGACAAAACTTATAAAGTGAAAAACTCGTGACCTGTCATCCATTTTGGGTGTAGCCCCTGGGTGAGCTGTGACTGCCCTAAATGCACCTGAAGGCCTTTCAATAACTAAAACTGCTTTTTATTCCCATAACCTTGTCTAGCCTCTGTTTTAGGTAAGCCTGTTCAGGCATCAACGTGACCTCCGACTCCAGCAGGGCTCCTGTGTTTCCCCCTCCAGCCCAGCTGCAGGGGAGCCTCTGTCTATGGAACCATGCCAACCCACACCAGTGAACACATCGGTTCTATCACACACCCAGAGCTCAGGTATTTTTCTCTTCTTTTTCTCCATTTTTTTTTCCAGCTGTCAACTACAGAGAGGCAGTGGGACTCCCACAATGAGTCACTCAGAGGCAAGGAGGTTTGCTTCCCAAAGATAGTCCCAGCTGTGGGTGGGGGAATCTCTTAACTCTCCTGTCCTTGGGCACAGCTACCTTTCAGTTTGTTCTCTTGCACATCAGCCATACCAAATTCCACTCTTCTCTGAAGAAAACCACAGCCAGATTGTTCATCCCACAAACACAGAATCACTGGGAGGTATTGACCTCTACTGGTACAGGAGCTTTACCAAATGAAATGTAGCAAGAATAGTAAAAATTTTGGCCTTTTGGAACTCTTTCAAACAATTACAGAAGGAAATGAGAACTTTCTATGTCATTTTAATATCCTGCTGCTTTAGTAAAAAATTAACATGACTTTAATTTCATTTCAGGACTTTTTTCAATTTCCTGATTTTGCCTTGTCTTCAGTTACTTATTTTTCCTTCCTCCCATTTTTAGAGAGTTTGCAGAGGTTAAAGGGAAATACATACGCACACACAAAAATTGAGAAGCTGAGAAAACAGATAACTCTTTTTTCCGTTTGACTACCTTTTCCAGATGTTCTTGAATGGGAGCAACACACCAGGAAAAAAAGGCCTTGAATGAAAAATAAATTTTAAAAAGTGGTGGGAGCAAAGAATGACAGAAGTGGGAAAGTGGAAGAGAAGAGCAGACAGTTCCTCAGAGCAGGACATCCCACCCTGGACTGCACATTCTCTGTGCTGCAGAAGCAGAGGGTGTTTTTGCAGGCTCACCATCTCTCCTGGCCTCTCCTGCTGCCAAGCCTTTCTTTCCCTTTCTACAGCCCCAAAACAGGCAGGGGGAGTGCCTGGACCCTGGATCTCAGCAGGTGGGCACAGCAGCTCCGGTGGCACTGCCGCACCAGCCCATACCCTCAGGGTACCTCTGGGAAACACCAGCCACACTTACGGAGGTGTTTTGCCTCAGGGTGGGAAAAACCATCGTCATCTTCCATAATTGTCCAGGAAATGACAATGAACAAATGGCTCCCTGTCACTTGTTATTTTATTACGAGTTTGCTCTCTGCAAACCAGCTGCCTCCTGACCTGGGGAATGAAAACTGCCTGATTCTTGCAGGTTTGCACCCAAGACTGCCATTTCCTCCCTGCATTAATCCAAGCTGCCCATCCCTGCAGCCCTTCCAGCCCTGCTGCTGCTCTCTCTGTGCCCCAGGAGCGGCCCCAAGCCGAGGGTCTCAGTGGCAGGGCAGGGCAGGGCAGGGCAGGAGCCATGGGGACAGCCCAGCCTGGCTTCCCCAGGGAGGGACACCCACCATCACCCCACTGCCCTTGTGTCCCACTCTTCTTGCTTTGATAGGAACAACTCCAGCTCCCCTTTTCCGTCTTGGGCACAAAGCTGCGTGTCCCCCAGAGGCGCTGGCGTGTAAAAGTTGTCACATCTCCATTAAACTGTACACACTCCGCCCGCCGGCTGCACTGCACTTCAGATAATTCCTTGATGCAATATATTTTCCAGGATGGGCTTTTGTTTTCTTTCTTGGCTGCTCACTCTCTTTCTGTGGTCAGTTTTGCTCATTTCTCTTGCGAGCTGTCTGGGGGCAGAGAAAAGGCTTTCAGTTTTAAGCAGTTTCCTTTTCAGTTCCCCTTTATTGAATTCCAACCTCCATTTTTTTTTTTTTTTTTTTTTTTTTTTTTTTTTTTTTTTTTAAGCATAGGGACATCATTTATCTTGGACTTTAAGTTGCAGGGGCCTTCAAGGGGCTTCTTTTTTTCTTTCCCAGCTGCATTTGTTGACACACAGTCAATCTGTTTTTTGCCTTCGTTCCCCCTCTTCCCCCCAGCAGGCCATAAAGTATCGACAGCTGTGCCCTTTATTAGCATAGCCATTTTAAGCACAACAAGGGGGAAGAGACTAAATATATTACAGCCATTACCTCTGTCAAAAAGTGACAATTTTAAAACATTTTAGCTTTTCACTGGGAAAGCCGGCAGCACAAAAGAAAGTGCTATAATTTTATTGTAAATGCTTTTTAAATATGGGTCACTTGACCATAATCAATAGAAAGGATGGAAAAGTTCAAAGCTTGAGAACAGTTCAGCCAGATAGCGGAATTTTTTTTTTAAAAAAAGCCTTGTCTTTAAAATATGCTAATTGGGGCAAAAATACAACAGTGAGAAGCATGCAAAATAAGATCTTGTTCCTGGCGGTTTTGTTTTCTTTACAGCTCTGTTCATGCTTTTCCCATCTACTTATAAGTGTGTTTTACAATTTGGATGGGAATTATTCCTCCCCAACAGGGTGTTATGAACATTTAGGGACTGAGAAAACAGGAGGGAATCCAGACAGTCACTAGTCTCTTCTCAAAAAGGAAAGAAACCCTTAATAAACTACCAGTTTTTTCAAATGCCTTTGGAAGTTTGATGTGCCACAGCACTGGGATTTACCAGGCAAGATCACTTCTTGAACATAAAATAATCCTGAAGCCTGAGACTCATGGTAATTGAGGTTCAGATTTGTATTCTTACACTTGTTGGCTTTTATGTGGCAGAAACTTTTATTTTTAACTTCCAGAATGAAGAATTGGGCTTTTTGATTAGACAAGGACTAACGCCCACAGTCAGCATCTGTTACAAGCTCTAAAATGTAAAAGAGGGCTAATGGATGTCCTGAAGCCTGATGATCTTGGCTGCTTTTGTTTTAATTTGTAATGGGGTTATCAGGCAAAGGGGAAGGGGCAATTTCAGCAGGGTTTATTTTGAATGCATTTGCTTTCCTCTCCATTTGTAACATCTGGAATGAACTTAGAAATCTTTTCTGTTACCTGTCCCTCTCTAGTCACAATTTTTTGCCTAAGGTTTCGCTTTGTTTTTCAGATTTCAGAACGTATGTAAAACTTGGCTTATACCAAGGCAAGTTGTTACATAGGCTCCCAAAAGCAAAGCTGCTCTGAAGAACCTGTTTAAGCAGAAAGTCCATGAAATCCTGCACACAGCGTTAGACAGTACCTGCCAAGGGCTGTGATGCAGTTTTCACCTTGTGGTGGCTCCTGGGGGCCTGGATCCCACTACACTGAGCAGCCTCCAAATTTGCAGGAGAGAGCAAGCGAGCATCCTGCTGTGGAAAGAGTGTGGTCCGTGGCAAAGGGGAAAGTGGAAGGAATTCTCACCACCCATCTTTTGGCAGCCAATTCAGCAGTTAAATGTAACCAGCTGGTCTCCCCAGGCTCCCTCTGTAGTCGAGGGAGGGAAAGCAAAGCTCCTGCAGAGGGTCATTCAGTGCACCCAAATTAGCCTTATTCTGAATTGTCCTCTCTCTCATCCGTGACTGGAAAAGGAGTTAGAAGAGACTACCCGGGTAATTTAGCCAGCTAAGATGGGTGGTCTGAATAATTCCTTCCCCACCAGCCTCTCAAAACTTGCCTAGGTACCCCACAGAGACTGGCATGCTGTTGGGGGGATTGATTCCCAGGCGTGTCAGCAGCTCGGTGATCTGTGCTCACGCCTGCTCTGGAGAAAGCCAGGATGCTCGAGGAACTCACCTGGTGCTGTTGGACCCCAGAGCTCCCAGCCAGCACAGAGAGCTGGCCTGACCCAGATGATGCTGTAGGACTGGCTGTGGCAATGGCTAGTTTTGGGATTTGGGGATTTTTCCCTACCTGGAAGGCTGCATCTGCTGTCCTCAAGCCTGGCCAGAGGCCACTGAGGTGGGAGCAGCTGGAGGTCTGACCCTCAGAGCTGTCTCAGAGTGGAGCTGAAGGCGGCTCTGATGCTGCATAGACAGGAGACAGGGCTGCTCCTCTCTCCTTCCCAAGAAATTAATTTGGTCCCTTCTTGTGGGACCCTCTCGTCCTCCTCACTCACACAGAGCGAGGAAGAGGGGCTTGCTCTCAAGGAGGACAGCAAGGCACAGCAGCAGGGGGCACCTCGCACGGGAGGGACCCACGTGCAACAGCCACAGCACTGCAGATCCTCCAAACCCAAGGGCAAGAACCTCAGGAAGGCACAGGGAATAACCTAAGGCTCTTCCATGAGGCCAAGCTACAGGGAAAAGCAGAGTAACTGGACTCATCTGTACACAGGGGTGAGAGGAACAGCCCTGGAAGACACTCGGCTTTACTACAAGTAGTCGGTCACCTTTTTCCACACCTCCCATCTGCCTGGGTCTCCCCCTTTGCCTGCCCTACTTCCCCAAGGCAGCAGAAGGCAGGGTGGGCTCCAGGCCTTCCCTCTGCCAGGCAGGCTCTGCTCCCTGGCCCAGGGCACCCCAGGCTCCCACCACAGCTCAGGAAGGAGCTCCAGCACACCTTTGCACAGCCAGCTGGAGGATACATGGAAAAGCTTAAAGGGCATCAATTCCCCCCAAAATTCCTGGTCTAAATATTGCATCACCAGAGCGACATGTATTTTGGACAGGACCAACTTCAGCGTGAGCAAAAGCTTTTGCATGCAGAACTAGAAATGCTCCCTGACACCTTCCATAAGAGCCAGGCTCATGCAAGTAACTAAGATGTTAATGCAACAAGGATTTTTATTTGTAGGATTAAATTGCCTTTTTTTTTTTTTGTCCAGAAGTGAGCCACATCTTTGCACTGCTACTAAATCACTGCTTTTCCATGCTTGACCAGAAAAGAATCTGACCTGGGCAGCTGTTTAACTTGCTGCTCAAAGAGCAGCAAAGTCTGGCTCTCAACTGTTTGAACAGGGGAAGAGCCTTTTTACAGCCAGCCTTATTAAAGCACAGGATTTTATTAGCTGCTTTGTGGTAATAAGGTGAAGTACAATGTTGTGGAATGCTCCTTCAGGAGATTTGGGATCTTGTATACTTAGGGGTTTACTTTCCTCTTTCAGACTAGGGTGCTTGGCAACCCACTAATGCTACAGCTTCATTGTAATGTTCTCTTCCTTAAAGCCACCTTTGACAACTGATTTTTCACCCAGGTAGGGGGAACTTACCATTGGAACATCTATGAGAACTTGCCTGGTTGTTCTCTTTTTAAGCCTTTGCAGGTTTTCAGGTAGTTGGAAAAATTCTAGATATAGGGTAAAAAAATCTACTTTGGCCACACACGCACATACAGCAATGTTGTACATTCAAAACATCAAAGCTAGTGTGGTTTTTCCTCTTTGGCAACTTTCTTTAAAGTTCTGGTAATGTTCTCACAACATTTTTAACAGATTGTAAATGACCCTTTTTCCTGAAAACCACTTTTGGGGCACATGAAGTTTCAATTAGCATTTGGGAATACCTGCCAGGAAGTTTTCAAGAACATTTAAACAAATACGTCTGTATTATTTTGCAAAAGAACAAAGTATTCTGACAAATTTCAGCAATTTCCCATCATCTTTTGTTTCATAACTCTAATGGGAAACAAAGAGAAGCAAAGCTTCCAAATCATTGATGAGCTTTAATGAGAACTGTGTTGCTTTGGACTGTTGATGCCAAAGCAAAGACTGAAACAGAAGTTTTTGGGTTTGGGACTGACTGTGAAAGGCTTTTTGGGAATGAAAGGTGCATGTCCCCAAAATCCACTGGCTAACACCTTTACAGTCACCACTAGAAAATCTACTGACATTTTTTCTCAGAAGGGTTCTTTTTCCTGATTACAGTATTTTCTTACTTGAGTGTTTTGGAGGAAAAGGTATGCATTTATATAATCAAATACTGATATTTCACATAAGAACAGCTCATACCCTGTGCAATGAAATCATAGATTCAGATACATTTATGATGACTCTATCAGACCTTTCATAGCTCTCCAGGCTTGGGACTCCCAGGTATTCCAACACTGCAGGTTGGAGCAGATCAGCCAGGACCATCCCACACTCCCTGAGGCACAGGCAGCCTCTTTGTGCTGAGACCCTTCCCCACACTGCCCACTTTGCCAGTTCAAGCAAGATTCAGCTGCCCAAGCCTCCAGTTGTGGCAGTTCAACTTTGAAAAGAAATTCAGGAGCAAATCCTAATTTCATGGTACACAAAAAATTCCAGGGAGCTCCTTTTTTTTAACCACCAAAGCCTCACTTTTCTCCAGACTCCTATCCAGGACAAATCCTGCCCCGCACACAGTGACTCTGAAAACACCAGGCAGCACAAAAGGAAGCAGAGGCACTGCTGACTCGAAGGACCTTTGTCCCAAAATGTTCTCAGATCTCCAGCCAGTGCAGCTAAGGTTGGACCTATGTTACATTGCAAGGATAAGTCAAAAAGCCTGCAGCAGCCTTTCCACAAACCATCCCCTTTATGAGCTATCCCCTAATTGAAACAGCATCTCATGGCTGTAGAACCTTCTGCGAGCATCTGTTCTCCAAGATAAACTAAACAGAACTATTTCTTGCAAATGTTGCTGCCCTGTGGCACATGACAGGAGGCAGAGCCCAAGAGTCTTGTACTATACTTCTTGTAACAAGGTCCCTGGAGCCATTATTGTTTTATTAATCTCTTTAGCCAGCTAAAGGAGGAGCATATTCTACATCTTGTAAAACAACAGCTGAGATTTTGCTTTTTCACGCTTTGTACTTAATGCTCTATAGCAAGAAGCCCCTGTAGAAGCTCAGGACTGAAACAACTCCTCCCCCACCCCCAAGAGACAGTGCCAGCTGACACCAAGACAGCTCCTCATTAACAAAGCTGGAAAAGTTTTGCTCCTCAGGGAGGGATCACAAATTCTTTGCACCTGTGGAGCACTTAATACTTGCCTGTGAGGGGCTCAGAGCAGTCAGTGGATGACGCTAAATCCAGAATTACATTTTTGAGACCCAGCTTAGATGCAGCCAAGCACATTTCTTGCTCTTGGACAACTGCTCCCCTCCACTTTTGGAGTCATACAGAATAGTTATGTCATATTACATACACACCAGGAAGGACATTGCCATGGCTGGGAATTGTCCTTTGGAAACACAAACTTAACTGCTGAGAGGAAAGCAGCACATTATTTTTTTCCTTTCAGTTCTTTTGAAAGACTAAGATCATCTCTAGAAGCTCCTCACATGAGCAACCACAGCACAATTTCATACCAAATCGTCCCTCTACAGGATCTTTGAACACTAACTCAGTTCAGAGAACCAGTGTCAAGTCATAGGAAACAACGACAAACTGGAAAACCACCACCAACCTCTGAAATATTCCCAGTAAATGGCATGTATAAGCTTCTGCACAAAATAGGGAAATTAGAAACTAGGGCATGGATTATTCTGCATGTAATTCATGCTGGGAGAAACACAGAAAGAAACTAAGCAGGCAAAGAGGCAACAAAAGCAGTGCAGCACACCTAAAACTTTAATCTTTGTTTTTAAAGAGTTGAAAGTGTTTACAGAATTGAAAGTGACACTTTTTTTCCGTTCCACCTCCCCATTCTCTATCCCATGGCTTCCTAAGTTCTCTCTAATAGGAAATATTTCTTTGTTGATTAGTTTGCACTTCCCTTCAAGTGAGGCATAGTAGTTAATCTCCAAAAGTAGGCCCCAATTCAGTGAAACACTGGCACATGCACTCCACTCCCCTCCCATTCATAGCAATATTTAAGTGCAATACTTGAACAGCTTTTTCAATAGGGATGTTTTTACTTAACCAAAGAGGGGAGGAGGGGGAATATTCGTGTGGTCTCAACCAGGGAGGGAGGGAAGACATACAACATACATCATCTTGTTCCCAATTTACAGGCAAATTCAGAAGCAGTCTGTCAGTGACACACAGTTAAAATCTTAAGCAACAGCTTAACTGGAAAAGTTTGTAGCGGTAAGAAACCCATGGCACTTTAAAAAGGAGAGCTTTGAAATCACTGCTCAATGCCAGCTGAAGCAGCCTCACAAGGTCATTCAGACTTCTAAGTTTAAACATCCTCTGCTCCTAATGCCATTAAGTAAACACGCTGCATTAATACAAGTATATAAAGAGGAAGACTGGCAAGACAATACAAAAGATTTTCAAGAATGGGAAAACCTACAGAGTTCAGAAAACAGGAATTCTGGAAAATTACAGTGGACTTTATTTTACATTGTAGGCTTCCACTTTTTATCCCTTTCAAATACGTTTAATTTTAAATTAATAAAGATCACAAACTAATAAATTGATATGTTCTCTAAATAGACATAATAAAAATTCAGACATTACAGCACAGGACCCATCACTTAAATATGCCAATAATAGAACAGTTAAATTGATGCTGGCTGATGTGAGGATAAAAGATGTGGCTCTAAGGAAACGTGTGGATTAGAGGAGAATTCAAAGTGAAGCAGGTGATGCCTTAGTCTGAATCTGAGCTCTCTTGCTTGTTGGTCTGGTACTGGCTCACTGCTTCCTCCAAAGGAGCCATTGTCCCGTCCGGCCGCACTCCCATTGGCTTTATGAGCTCATCTCTGTGAGAGATTGAGGAAAAAGAATCCATATTAGCATGTGCACACATATCAATTCACATGTGGATAATACAGTCACATACAGTATATGCTTCGGCACATAATGAGCCTCTAAAGGGAAGTTATTTCTGCTAAAGCCCTCTGTTTTGAAGAAAAAGGCACAAAAAACCTTCCCAAATAGGTGGGAGGGGAAGAGCAGGACAGATAAAGACTTCATTCATGTGGGCCAAACCTACTTAGCCAATTAAAGACACCATGGTAAGTCAGTGCCTAATAGGCTCAAGACAAGGAGCAGGTTCACTGTTTTGGATACACAAACAAGCTTTTCTTCTGAGAGTTCTCTAACAGGCAGTTCTTCCTAAAATTTCACCTGCCAGTCTGGCTAATATATGCCCAAGCAATTAAAACAATGCTTTGATACATATTCATCTTGTTGAAGGAAATTAATCAGTTAAGAGAACAGACTCTGCCTACACCACTAGTGGGGCTGTGTTAAGGACTTGCTGATTCATTTAAAAAAAGCTGACTGATTCTAATACTATTGCTTTTGTTTGCGGCAGTTTAATTACAGGATTTACAGCCATTTTAATCTCTTCAAAGCTCCAAAGGCTGCTCAGCAGTTAATCCAATTATATCTACTCCACAAGCTACAGCCTCGTCTAAGAGATGATTAATTATTGATTAAGCCAATCAAAAAGTATTAGCAAAGATTTATTTAATCCTTACTTTTTGTCACCTCATTTATACGTGGATTATGGCAAAAGCTGTAAGGGCAAAGATAACATTTTGATTTTATGCTGAAAAAAAAAAAAGGGGGAAAATACCTCTAAATATTCAGGAGTCACCTTAAATAAAGGAGCAGAGGTTTGATGTTAATTTACCCCTTGCTTGAAAGGCAGCCCAGTAAAACTGTCAATTTAACATACATCTGCCACCCTCCCAAGCCACAGACAATAAAACTGCATGACTCAATGGGGAAGCAAAAGGATCTCACCATCCTCTGCCTGGTCTGCACTTCTACCCTGGCTGAAAAAAGGGACAGCAATTCCTTGCACACAGCTGGCAATCCAACCTTGATGCACCCACAGGAACAGCAAGAGAGTCACATCTGAGTCACGTGGCATGCAAATGTTAGACATTGCACAGTTCAGCAGCAGTTAAATCAAGTCTCAGAGAGAGACCAGCAAGATAAATGCAGCTGTTTGTGCAGATGTGACCATCAGATACTACAGTGATAAACTCACAAAAGCCACATGAGAAACTGGACCTGGAGAAACTGCTGTGGTTTGGCTGCCCATGTCTGGTGGGAAGCTGCAGGCCAGGCAAGGAGGTTTGCAAGACCAGATCAAAGAGCACAGGTCAGGCTCTCCCTCAGTGTGTGAAGAAGAGCAGGATCTATCTTTGGACAGACTGGAGAGCGCTTGTCGTTATTGAAGGACTGCCAGTGAGTCCTCTCCCTTCAGGCAATGAAATCTATAGCATGCAGATTCTGCCCAAGTGGCAGCACTCCTGGAGAATCTGCTGGAGATGCATGAAAAAGAGATCAAAACAATACCTGAAATCAGAATTGAAAGGGCTCAGAACACGGAGACCACAAATCTGGTGTCCAAAGAGGACCAGAACCCTGCCTGCTCTAGGGGTCCCCCAAAGGTAAAGCTAGAGTGCTTTGGAGTTCTGTCTAATAGAAAGATTTTTTTTTTTTTTCCCACTGAGAAAAAACCCTATACATCTAAGGTCTTTTTGGCTTCCAAACTTTAAACATTAACAAGCATCAACAAAACAAGTGTCCTCTAAAATGCAAAACTATAGCCACGAAGAACAAAATTACCACTGCTTGCCCTTTGAGCTGAAAGGATCCTAGATTTTTGTTTTAAAAATTCCAAAGCATACTCTTAAATTCCAACATTTAATATTGCAGCCAGAAGACATGGAATCACACAATTTTCTACCAATTTATTTACCATTTATTATCGGTAATAAATTATAACAGTTAATAAGAGATGAAGAATTTTTTCATGAAAAATGAAAGAGAAACACAGGAAAACAATGTCGCAAGGTACCTTAATGTGGGGACCTCCCTTTCCTCACAACAATACTTATGTCTTTAAATATTGTCAAGAAGTCCTAGCTCATCATGAGTCAATTATAAAGTCAAAACTGTTTGTCTGAGGCTTCCCTTTCCCAGCATCACTTCCACATCCTGCTTTAACTTTAGGCTTTAGTGATGGGAGCCAGGCTGAGCTCATCTTGCACGAAATAACCAGGATCCTCATGAAGTACCTTTCTGTTCCTGCATGAGCTTCCTGCAAGGCCCTGAGCAGGATGAAAGATGGATGTTAGGGGTTTGCTGTTCTCTGTGTTACGGGGCTGAATTCCACACATCCGTCCTCACGCAAATGCTACCCAGTAAAACGGAACTGTGTGAAGACAGAAATATGCTAAGCCACCAAAGGAAGGAGGAGGAGAAGCAGGGATCAGACTATTTTGTTTCTAACTACAGTCTAGTCCTAAAATAGCATTAAGCATGGCATCCTTTTGCCAGTGAAGACTTGGCTGCAAGCTCTGAACACCACACAAGCTCGTTCCTGGTTTTCAAGAGGGAAAAGACAGAGGGAGACAAACAGATGAAAAGGTCTGGGCTGCTCACAAAGCCAGCTTCCTATGATCAGAACAATTTCCTGCAAAATAACAGAGTTTTGGGTAGGATTGCCAGAGGCACCACTCAGCTAAACTTCAGTCCCACCAAGAGCCCACAGAGCTGCTCCTTACCTGGCAGGAAGGGTCTCAGCCCTCCCAGCCTCAGCCATTTGTCCCTTTAACTCTGGCCGCTCAGAGACCTCAACTGTGCTCTGACAGCCTGAACTACCTAAGGATGCGCTCACTGTCCAAGGTGAGAAGGGAAGGGCCAGGAACTGACAGGCAGAGCTTCAGAAAACAGTTCACTGTACAGGAACTGGATATTTCTAGTACATCCATAGGGCAGAACATCGCTGGCCTCAGCCCAGGAGATGGCAGTGGGAATTCTCCCGTATCCATGAAGATACATACAAGCACACAATGTGTGTATTTATACATGTTTGAACATCCTTATGTGACCTTCCACATACTCAAATGCACCTTGCAACACTCATTTTTCTAGTGCAAACAAAGCATTCTATTCAAGTGCACTTAGAAACACACCATAATGAAAGGACTGGTAAAATGCATTCTCTTCTTCCACTTCCAGATCTCCCAAGAGTCCCTTCAAATATATCTATACAAGTTCTGCCTTCCTGCTTGCCATTTAGCTTCATAACGACTCAAAAATCATTCCCGTGTTTGGAAGGGTGACCCTCTCTTGCCTGCTGCCTATGCTGCAGGGCAGCAGTACCACACAGAATTAATGATGGTGTCTGTCATCAAACAGCCATCACGTAAGCACCAGTCTACCCCTTTGACAAAACAGCGTGTTGGGGACCTATTCACCTCCTTATAATTGAGTGCTACATAATAGTTCCGATCCTTTCAGGGAACATTATTTTGTTCTGTGATTAGAAAGGGGAAGAAAAAACAAACTCGATGTAGCATTGCCTTCTTCATTGATCCTATGATTAATTTTGGGTTTTTAATGAGTATGGTACCTTATTTAGACAGGTTCTCCTACTCGTTTTGTTGACTTCTGTTCAATGTACAACAAAACCCAAGCTGTGATAATTGGAGACCATTTTATCAGCAAAAGGATTCTTGCTATTAATACAAGGTTGGCTTGGAAAATGCATCCTGACATTTTAAATTAGTCAATTAATATACAATTCTACCTACCATTTATAATAGAAAAAAATGTTAGCATTTTTTCCAGACATTTTAATTAACACGGAGTATCTCCAGTAACCTATTATATAGACAGAATATCACACGACACTGGCTTAAGGTGGCTAACTGGATGTTTTGCCGAAAGATGGAAGGCTAAGTTAAATCCTTGCAGCTCTGGGGAGACTTTCAAAGCTCAAAGATGTGCATCGTGTGCAGAGGACACTGATTTACAGTCACCAAACAATTCTCAAAGAACAGACAAAACCCACAGTTAGTTCAGGTATCCAGCATCCGCCTAAGTAATATATACATCTCCCAAGAAATGCAGTAATCAAGACTTTTCATGTTCATTTATACTTATAATTGGTATATATTTAATGATTTTAAAAAGTAATCTCACCCAGCCAAATTTGAGCAAAATACTAATTTCTATGAAAGCTTTTGTAGAACCCAAGTCTATGGTAAAATACTGGGGTGGGAGAAATGGGTTCACAATAATATCCAGCTTTCCTACAGGTATTTTGAGAAATCAAAACTGGATGATTAATTTTAATTTAGCCTTGTTGATGGTCAATTATCCCAAAAACAGGCCCAAACCCCATCAACCTAACAGAATAGAAAAGCTTTGGATGTATGACCTGAAATAACCAAAAGCATCACTCAGTTTTTACATCACCTCAAAAAGTTTAAATTTTTCAGTGAAAATAAAGCAAAACCTAAAAAGCAAAAATGCACTGGCATATGGGACAAGGGAAAAGATGTTCCTTTGTACTTATAGTTTCAATAAACCTTTACAAAGGGTAAAGTGTAAACATTCAGCAGCCATTAATGAAGGCTGTAACTTCCCAATGAAGTAGCACTGCTTTGCAAATTTGTTTTCTGAATTTTGATACTGAGCCAGTCAAAGACAAATCTGGAGCACCCCAGTGACAGACTGGCCTAAAGATCTTCATCAGTCAGGGAGGGAAGCAACTTTGTCAGTCCTTCAATATTTTTTTCCATACTTTTCTCCAGGCAAAGTGTGGCAGATCTTTAAAGCTTAGTTTCCACCACTGGGACAATACCAGTGAACTGAGCAAACCTGTTTTGCTGTACATCACACAAGTTTACTCTAAGCTCCTGACCAAGTTACACAGAGTTATATAAACCTGTTCAAGATGAGAAGAAGCTGTTTGTTCCTGTTCAGCTCCTCCCCTTTAGAAGCAAAGCACTGCATTAAACTGAACCTGTTCATAGCACATTTCCCCTCCTGTGATGGCAACACAGAGCAGCAGAAGCAGGAAATCTGCCACTAGCACTCGGTGTGAAAGCAAGATTTAAAGTCCAGAATCAACCGAAAACTCCAATCAAGCAACCTCTGCTTTTCATCTGTAGGGTGCAAAGCAAGGGTAGAAAGTGCACTCCACACAGGTGTAAGTCTGCAAACTCTCAGCACTGAAGGGCTCAAGCTGGAGGCAGCACTAGTGTTGTGTTCCAAAACCATGGAGGGACTCCCACTACTATCAGCGTGTCACTAACTTCTTGTATACAAGACTGGCAGCTTCCTGTTTTATTTAACACCTGCAAGGCCCACAGTTGCACTCAGTTACATTCATGGAAAATATCCCTCCCAGACTCCCCAATCCAAGTCTCACTTTCTTTTTCCTTCCTGCCAGCATCTCCCTCCTCCCTGATTTTTAGTAAAACAAAAAGCGTGGTAAGAAGAGTGAAATGATTTTATTCATGTTACCACAGCACCTAAAGGGGTCACATCAACAACACTGTCCCACAGGAACCACTATACTAAACAAACAAACAGCCCAGCACAATGAGTCCCAGCCCTGGAGCAGTGTAAGTACTACAGAAGAAACTGCAGGTGGATGTAAGGGGCAGAGAGAGCCCAAGGTGACGGAAATGCTGCTGGCCAAAAGGATAAGTGGGGACCCAGGGCAGCAGCTGCTCAGTTATTGTCAGCCTGGGGCAGGCACTGCAGCAGGTGCCTCCCACCCTCCCAACTGAAAGGGCTCTTGTGCCACAGGAACCATTGTGTGTTTTTGTGTAACTGCTGCAGTGACAGCAACTAACTTGTCTTCAGTCTTAGCTTATCTGCAGTCTCAATCTTTCTTTCAAAAAACGTTTTAGACCATTTAGTCATTTTATTGTGGCACTCTTGATGCTCAGCATCTTAATTCCCTAGCTTACATAGCAATGATTCCATTTTACAAAGCAGTTCAATTATGAACATGTGCATTGCATTTTCTTCTCTTTACTAACATCATGACATACTACACTTGCTTTCCATGCAAATAATGTGAAAAAATATCCAACCACTTAACTGACAGTCTTCTGATCAGTTACTTCAATCCTGCTTGTAATTCAGTTTTTGACAGCTGATGTAAAATCCAGATTCTCCTGTATCTTTTGCTGTATTCCTAATCTTTAACAGAGATGTAAAAAAATACTTGTTTTGCTGAAGTTCTCTCAACAGACCTTGTTATTTGACTATCTACAGACTCTCACAAAACAAGCAGATTTCTAGCTGCTGAGTTTTGCCATGTTTGAAGAATGGATGCACTGATATATTTACCTCCTATAGCTCAGTTCAATGGCAAATTAGTATTACATATGTTTCTCAAGAATGTAACTTTGCTTATGAATTAAAAAAAAAACTACAAGCAATCACTCCAATATGGCTAGAAGTATGGGGAAAGAAAAAAGCAGTCAATTTTAGGCATATTGAGCCAAGGAGGAAAAAAAGCTACAGATAACAGCATAGATCTATTATTTTTTGTACACAGAAAATTATAAACTAAAGATCAACTCTCTGCCTCAGTATTTAACACCATTATGTCTAAGTACCCATTTCTATTATGGCATTACCTTAATCACATGACACAAATTACAAAGGCTGATTTGTAATCCAGTCCACACTTAACCTAATAAATCCACAGTAAGTCTTAATTGTAAATTCCCTTTTAATTGCTCCATTATACAATTTATTGTTTCTGACAACTATTTTCACACTGTATTTGTTCTTCATAGAAGCAGCAGACTTAAGTAGTTACAATGACATGCTGCTCATTAACTTGGGGAAAGTAAGTACACTTGCCTTGGGCCTGGATTCTGTCCCATACTTTAAAAGAAAAAATTCTCTTCATTACCATCAGCCTATCTATTCAGGAGGCAGGTTCCCTCACCACCAGATCTTCCCAATTCTGTCCACTCCTCTCCAAAAGAGGTTTCCTCTGAAGTCCTGCAACATATCACTCTTTTCTTTGAAGTGCCAAGCATTTTTCTCTGCATTTAAAGTGGTCCTAGTCCTGCAAAGAAGTTGATTCTAGCACTGTTTTGAAGTACTAGAACTTAGCAGAGAGCCAGAATACAAGCTGCCTCTCAAAAGCAGCTATAACACAATACCTGGAAAGTTTATCAAACATGTTGACAAGCTTCATAGCTTCATATTCTTTTTGTTCTTCTGTCATTTCATCCATTGGATTGGGCATGGGTTCTTCTAAGTGGCCAGTGATGAGGTTAATGCTGGAGGTAAAAAAAACAATACAGTTTACATTTCTGCAGGAATAGGCACACTTTCTATCCTCTAAATAGCAGGAAAGAGGAAGAACTAACAGAAACCATTAAGACTAAAACTGTGTGAACTGCACATGAAAGATTGTGTTATAAATAGCCAAGGTTCATATTTATACCATATTTTCTCAGGAATCGTGACTATCTTCTTGTTGATTCACTGTGTTAATGTCCTGTCAGTACTCAGAAATGCACAGGCTGGTAGTTCTAGTTGTTGGAACCCACGGAGGAGTAGTTTGAAACCAGGGGAATAATGATGGCAACAATGACAATGCCATTCGTACTAATGACATAAAAAAGGAAAATAGGGAACTGAATGACAGATAGATGTTTGAAACTAATTCTGTACAGGTTTTATTTTAAAAATACAGACAAGTTCCAGTTAATTTTCTGTTAAATTTGTTGACTATTGCCCTTCCATGATGATGATTTTTTGCTCCAACCAGATTAAGTTACTTTACTTTGAGAATTTACAAAGCCAGTTTTATTTTCACTGTTAATACAAATGAACAGCGATACAGAAATGGTAGCAAAAGCAGAGAAGGTTTTAAAGAACACTTTCAGGGTACATTATCCTTTCAAACATTTTCATCACAAACATTTAACAGCAATACAGGAAATCTAATGCATAAATCAACTGACAGTTGTCTTGAATGCTTCATTTAAGTGTCAGCTTTTAACTAAATAAATGTTGTATTTTTACTTATATGCATAAAACTAGATGTCAGGGTTTTGAAAGAACAGCAGAGAGAAAACAGCAAGAAAAAAAAATCCTGAAGTGCAGAAATAAAAAGAAACTTCCTGGTTTAGAGTAAATTTCTTAGCATAGAAGCAACATAATTCCTCTAATTCTCATACATTTAATCCTGTCCTTCATTCACGTACCTTAATAAGGATCTTTCAATAAACCAAAAGCCACCATCATATACCTAACCATGTCTGTGTAATTCAAGGAAAACAGAGTAAAATAGAAAAATAACACAGTTCAGATCTCCACTATCAACAATTTCAGAACATCCTCAAAATGGCATCAAGTTTGAGATGTAACAAACATCTCAGATGTGACAAACTGAAACCTCTAACACCCAATCAATTACAATTAATTAATACGTGGTCAATGAATCCTTCAAATATACTGGATTCCTGATGCATGACTTCTATAGAAGTTACTTCGCTTCTCCCATATTTACATATGCGACCTACTTGATTCTTTAGGAAAATTTTAGTACCAGGCAATCTGAAACGAGACCAAAACTGAAACTAGGCCTCCTGGCTTGCTCCTTTCTAACAAGTCCTGGTTAAAACCTTTAGCCATATCTGACACCATTACTTTCTCCATTACAGAGATACACCCCACCAACAATAGTTGGCAGCCTGGCAACTTCATGTGAGCTCCTCGAAAATCTGAGACAAAACCCATCCTTGCTGAGTTTGTTACTATATTTTTTTACTATCATATTTGTAAAAATCTCTTTCCACACTTGGATTTTAAGTAGTTGTTCAGACTGATGTTAAATCATTCTCATAACGATTTGTTTCTTCCCCCTGCAACCATATCTGACCACATGATGGTTACTATTAGAGGCTGGTTTCTCAATAATTAGACCATGAAATCAGTAGAAGACAGGGGTTAATATAAGCACATATAATGCCAAAACTGGCCTCTCTGAAAAACGCAAAAACCACCAAAAAACTATGTCAAAAGAATGCAAAATGCAACAGGATACGTGAAATTGAAAACAATACTATACTTTGGCTTTGCAGATTTGTATTCTTCTGTGTCTGTATCTTCATCGTCTGAGTACCAATGATCTCCTCTTCCTCCTGCTAGCAGGCCCCTCGCTGCCAGCAATCCTGCTGCATTCCCATAGCCTGTGTATTTCAACAAGCTATCAACTGCAAAGAGGACACATAAAGTTATTCGGCTGTAATCAGCTCCAAAACAAACCCCACCAGAGTGCTGCAAGAATTGAGAGTTACAGCAAGAGGCAAATAGACCAACGACAGCAAGACCTTCTACAAAAGCGAGAAGAAAAAGTAGTTTTTACCTCTCTCTTTACAAAGAACAAAAAGAAATTCTGCTGCAATTTGCTTTACTCCAAGGTCAACGTGTGTCATAAGGCGCACGAGTTTGTTCCTCACTGTTGTGCCAACTTCAGGACGGTTTGACACATCTCTTAATGGAGGCAATACCTAGAGCACAAAAGAAAGGGAAGAACAGCATAAAATGTATGGAAATATCTATCCAATACTTGCAAAAACAAATGTAGTCAACAGAACAAAAAAACACTCTGCTGTTCAAAAAAAAAAAAAAAGAAGCAATAAAATCAGACAACGATGCCTACATGCATTAGTAATAACTCTTGCTTCTTAATATATTTAAGTTTTCTGATCTGTCATTTTGGGCAGAAAAATACTCAGTCCCAAATGCAGACTTTAAAAATACAGTTACTAAGAGTTTATGAGCACAAACGGGTGTCCCAGAAGAGTTGGTCAACAAGCAGCTATAACCTCATGTTCTCTGTTTGTTCTGTTTTGCTCATGTATCTGGTAAAAGCATTAGAAATACCAGCTTAAGGAATCTTACACTGTTAAAATGCTGTGTAGTCTATATAGAGCTATGATATGCTTAATGAAAAAGTAGGAAAATAAGTACACTGGAAGTTCTACAGAAAGTTTCTACTACTTTTTTTTTAAAAATGGGCTCTAAATACAGAGGAAATGCGTACTTCAACCAGAAAACACTTCTAAAAACTCAAGCTAAATTTCAGAAATATTTTTGAGAAGTCACTACTTGACCTTTCCTCAAAGACACTATTTTCTCATTACAGGTCATTAATATTGTCAACTTCAACCCTCAAGAAAGGCAGGAGGTGCATGATTGATGGCCCTTTTTTTGGCAAAATAACTTCTGCCTCCTTGTGTGGATGCCCTCAGACTCAAAATCTATGTACATTTTTTTACATTCCCAGGATATATGATATGATCTGATCTGCAAACAAATCTGGCCCATAATATCAAATACTTAATGATCTGAAGACTCTAGTAAGAACTATGGATCTTCAATATTTTACTAGGGAATAAAACAAAGTACGTCACTAATTGTCATAAGAAATTGCTGGTCCTTTGTCTTCTAGGTGTCTAATGCAAAGTGTCATGTCCTGTGCAAAATTACAGCACAATTACTACTGAAATTGGACTCACTGGGAACTGATCCTTACATGACTACTACACTATCGACTACTTTGGATAAAACAGACCCTGTCTTTTTCAAACTAAGTATTCGAACTTAGCAGAAGCATTTTACTTTGTCCCTGCTTACTCCCCACAATGGGGATGGTACCATGACTGCCATTTCCCAGTGTGTTGTAAGAGTGAATTAATGTTTTTAGAGTACTCTAATACTAATACAGTGATGAGTGCCATAGGACAGTCCATGAGGAAATCAATCATCCTGTCTTCGGATCACAATTTGAATAGCACACAATAAATAAAGCCTAAGGCCAGCACTTAACAATGAGGGTAATTCAAAATATCAAACATCCAGTCATGCAGTTAGCAACATCCATCCATTCTCTGCACTATATGAGGCAGTGGTCCTGTGGTAGGAGTCAGCATGCAATTATATCCTGACATTGAGATGCCGAGATGTCGTAAAACATGCAGACAACTTCATTTTCTAGCTTCTGAACACTTGGCTCTGCAACCTTTTTTTTGTTTTAATTAACAGATCAGCAAAGTATCCTAAAAATGAATTGCTGTGAACAAAAACAAACAAACAACAAGAACAAGTTTCTTGAATTCCTCAAACCCACATTTCTGGTATAGATGGAAGAGGCAGAAAATATAAGCTCTTTTTCATTTTAAACTCCATTTATGAATTCAGGCACAGCTTTGATCTGGGAGCAGCATCTGGGATGCAACTCGAAAGTCACTGCAGTTTAGAAGAAAGACAGCAGAAAACACAGGAGCAATTTCTTTTCCTTGCTCCTCTTTTAACTTCTCTCCACTTGACCTCAGGAAAAGCAGCGAAACAAACAGAAACCACCACACTCAACCGCCAAGCTACATAGAATCTTTAGATCTTTAACCATGGCACAGAAATCTTTTTCCCTGCAAAAACCCTACCCACAGTCCACTCTGTAATAAACAGCTCTCTTAAGAGACCAAGTGATGAAGTGTGCCTTACAACTGAACCTCAGGCAGAACCCATCAAAACACCTTTATTCTCACGGGCCACCACACAGCTCTGCAAGGTTTAATTAAGTGCACTGAATTGTTTTTTATATGCTGGGTGTCAGGGAACAGACATTACAGAGTTTTTTACCTGTCTCACACAATCCATGGTGACTCATATTAACACACGTTTACAATATCCCTGATGTTATTATTTAACAGCTCTACAAAATGCATCATGGAACTCAGGCCATAATACCTACTGATTTATATGACTGAAAAGTTATTTCTATAGCATTGCCCTGCACTGATGTACACGCCTCAGAGTTTATCATTAGCTTCATATTCAAATTTTGATGAATATTTTACTTACCTGAGCTTTGATAAACTTCCTGATATTTCTGTGAGTTCGGCAGCATTCAGTTAATAAACTGAGAACTGGAGTCAAACCTTCTCTATAGCTGCTTCCCTAAAATAAAACCAAATACAAATAAAACATTTTAAGAGCAAATGTTCCTTTTTAAATTCTATGAACACTTCAATAAAGTTCTATATGTCAGCCAAAATACGAACTCTACATAAATCAAGAGCCAAATGTTCATCCTCAGACACACATAAGCAAGTAGCTTCAGATGTTCACAGGAATTTGTTCTTTGAGGTGTTTCACAATCTAGAAGGCCATCCATATTTGTGCTAAGCACTGGCTAAAAGGTTTATATGAAGCTTGATATATATGCACTTTTTGCTTTAGTGAAAGAGGCCCCTTTTGTGAAAAACCCCTGCGGCCCTTACCTTGTCTATTCTCTTCTCCATGAAATCCAGTAAAATCTGAATAGCTCCCATATTCATACCGTTGTATTTTATATCTGTTTCCTCTTGGGACGATGGATTAATAAGAACATCCAAGCAAGAAACAGGAACATTGCTTAAGAGGTTGACTGCATTGCTGAAACAGATTTTAAAAATTCATTATTCATTTGGAAGAAAGAATTAAAACCAGAGTACAACTCACCATAAACTACTTGTACAACTGCAATCAAAAAGAGGCACTACAGCTCAAACAATGCTTTATTTTCTCCTCTCTGGGTTTTAACGAAGGTGGCCTGCATTATCGCCTGAGAGATGGCTCTTGGAACAAACAAGGAAAAAAAGACAAAAAGCTCCAAAAGCAGCAGTGCAGTATTACTTCCAGCCCCCACAGTATCCCATCCCATGGATAAGGCACAGCTTCCAGCAGCAAGCTACAGCAGCTGATCTTGCAGGAAGGACAGCAGGGGGAACTCTCACATTGTTTTGCAGTGGTCAGAGTTTTTTCCTCCTTGAAACTTAGAACGTTTTACCACACATCCACATTAGCATCATTAATGGGACAAAATACAATATAGAAAACATTTCCTCCTGCTGTAACAGGGAGCATGGTGGCCATTTCTTAGGTCCCCTGAAATATTTTCACTTTTATTTAGCTTACAGTATATATGAAATACAGAAGGCTTTTAACACATTAAAAACAGATTCAGCTTTATTTACCAAGCACTACCCTTCAGTAACCAGCAGTCTTCACATCCTTAAACACACAAAGAGGAGCATTTCCAAAGAGCCATTAAGTGATTTAAATGAGACTACAGGGTCCCTCCCTCCTCTTTAATGGAGTAAGGTGGGACTTACTTTGCAAGGGTCTCGTGTGGGGTACACATCCCTTGAGTTTGCTATCTACCCTGTTCTCATTGTACAGACTTGGGCTTGTGCTGTTCCTGAATACTGGGAGGAATTATGCAGATGCTGCAAAAATCAGAATTCTGTCATTATTTACTTGCTGATGTCCAACTAAACTTATAAATGGATGTATTTAGAAATAGTACAAAACTATTCAGGTTTACTGATCCAGACCTCAAAGCTACCAATTAAGCAATGAGCACTGATCTTTCAAGGACTGGTGAAGTGTTCCAAGAATGGAGAAAACTTTTCAAACAACTTCATTTAAGACTTTTAATAACATCTACTTAGAAGCTGCCCTCTGTTTCTAAGTTATTAATACAATTCTAACAAAGAATTAGTAAAAGAGAAAGCAATCAGACCATAACAGGATTTCTAACAAATGTGCTGGTTCTGGTTTGATCAGACTGGGTGGCTGTTTCACACTGTGCCATCTGCCTTTTGCTCTTTTAGCAGTGGAAATTCAGACAACGATTTCTTCTGGGAATGCTTGTTCTCTTTGTTTTGTTTCTAATTCCTGTTCAAGATATGTCTTTTATATCACGGAAGTTATTCCTCTCCAATAATTCAGGAATAGTCAGAAACAAAACAGTCTGAAATTCAACAAATATTTGGTGGCTTCAGGCCTTTCATCAAAAGTTCTCTTTTTACCAGTTTCTTATTAAACAACCAAGTTCTCAAACACCTACAAAATTAATTTTCTGGATCACTGTGTCTGAGCTATTCTTTTCAATAAATGAAGCCCGGCTTTCTGATCTTTGTCACTCCACTGACAGTTTTATTTGTGGCAGAGGAGTGTATGAAATTCTCCAGCTACCAGGAAGTCAGTGACTATGCACAGATATGCACAATAGTGTTTGCATTCCTACTCCAGGGGGTAGAAATACTGCGTATATTACTCTCCCCTTTTCGGCTTCCTAGAGATCATTAATCACTGGGACATGACATCCACCCACTCATGCTCCCAGCCCCCTCCTGATATGCAAATTCAGAAGCAAAGGCCTATTTACAGTCAGTGAATGCCTTGATTAAAACCTTGTTAGTGGGCAAAAACGGCACTCACTCTAATATGTGGTACTTTAGGCTGCTCATATTCAAACATTAAGTAATGACACAACAGAACCACTGTGACAATACTGGGTACTAAAGTAGTTAAGATAATTTTATGGGTAACTTCTGCTTTTTTATTAGAAATAGTCACACTGACAATCAGTACATCATGGCTCAGGGCACGTATCCAACACTCAGTGGGCACCTAAAATAAATCCTCAACTTACACATTCACAGCACAGGCACTCAAACAATGTGCTTTAACAGGCTGCCCAAACCTTTCACTGAAGCATCTTAGGCTCTGCAGATTTACAAACTTAGGGAAGTGCAAGTGATCAGCAATCCTAAGAAAGATATTTATATCTCCCTGATGCTTCATAAAGTTTATTCTGCATTCAACACTGTCTGTATTTTATTTTATACACAGTTTTCATAATTGCCTCACTGATAGGCTCCAGGTGGAAAGCAAAGCTGGAAGTTGTGCTCTGCTCTCCAACTCACACCTCATTTCCAGCAATAAAGATTGTATGGTCAGAGTCCAGCATGCTGGACAGCCCAGATGATGACACAGCCTCTCTTTTTTAGCTATTGACTGCTAACAACAGTTACTCATTTGTTAGTGAAGCTCCTATCAGGAATTAAAGTTTTGCTTGTCCAAATATATCAGTGGACTGAAGTGGGGCCCTCTGATGCAGGCCCCAATCCCTTTGAGGATTTGCAGGGAATTACTTCTGAGTCTAGCTTTTCTGTTCCAGAGTTGCCTTGTAATGAACAGACTTGGTGGAAAAGCGTATTCAGTTATTTAGCTTTTATTGCATCCTTGCAGATTTCAAAGACAGGTTTTCCAAAGAGGCTGAAATATTTTAATGGCAACAGTCAAAATCTGCACAGTGCTCTTGTAGCACATAAATCAAGATTAAATACTACATACAACAATGCTATACTTGCATTCTTAACTCTTCAGCTAACTTAACCAGCTACTGTCTGCTAACTGAGGGACAAAGTTGTTTCTCAGCACAGCAGAAAGACTGATGCAGTGCTACATTGAGTCTGCTGGAGAAGGGGAACAACTGAAGTTACACAAGGCAGTGACATGTGTCCTCATTTCTTTTCTGTTTCCCCCTCAGAATTATGGAGAGCCTTTGTTTTGACTTGGTGTGTCCATAAGGTCCACGTGGGCAACAGTGCTACAAAGAATAGCCCTTGTGACTGAAAAAAGCAAGGACAGAAATCACACCAACACTACATCTTCTTCACAGCTGCCTACTTCATGTAAAGCTCTTTCTGGATCTCATCTGCAAGTGTTTGCAGAAGCTAAACCCAAAAGGACCTGCATAACATGCACCCTCTTTTGCAATAGCACAAGATAATTAAATTTTACAGGGCAATATATTTAACAGGGTGATCAGAGTAGTCAGATTTTTGGACAAAGAAACAGATCTTGAGAAGAGCATCAGCTGTCTAATAATAATTCTTCTAGCTCTCTCTTGTAATTGTTGAATTTATCCAAAATGTTTAACTTGCCCCAGCAGTAGAGAATTTATTCCCGCCAGTCCCTCCCTTAAAGGAAGCTGAGAGCACAAAACACCCACTATAAGCAGCAGCAAAGAGAAAACACTAACTGCCCCTTAGGACACAGCACTAACTTCAGTCATCACAACTACTGCAGCAGTATCCAAATTAAATTATTCCAAACTAGTCTGCACCAACTGAGAAGGGCTCTGATGTAGGATTTCAGCATTCACCTACTAAGACTGTTGATCTCTAAGAGCTTTCCAAGATTTTAATCAAGGTCATTTAACACGTTCAAGATTTCTGAGTGTGAAAAGCTGTATCCTTCTTCCTAGAGACTGGTTTGGAAGACCTTCAAAAGATCCTACAGTTAGTTATACAGAAGAAGAAAATGGCAACATTTCGTTGCTGAGAGAAGCTACTGTACTGTCAGGCCCAGTGAACAGCTGACCTACTTGTCAAAAATAAGGGTGACATGGAAAAAGAACAGTAACACTAAACAAAGAACCACCACCTTACCACAAATAATCTGAATTTTTACTAAATTACTGGCTGCCAATATGTAACAGCTGGGTGCAGGACTGAGAGGAAAAAAAAAACCAAACAAACCACACACCTAAAACTGTAAGATGATTTACTCATCTTCGAAAAAAAAATATTACCAAGGAAAAAAATATTTGTACTTCCAATAAAGCAGCCTAGAACTACTGGGATAAAATATCAACTTGTTACTTCCACCCCAATCCATCAGAATTGCAAAACTTACATATAGAAATCTCAAAATGTAGTGTTTCCATCAGCTTCTGTGCAAAACAACAGAAGTTGTATTCCACTTCGATTTGAACTACCCTTAGAACTTCCATATGTATTTTCATCCTCAGATACACACATACACGAACATAAAAACAAAATTTAAAAAAGGTGAGCCTCATCATCAGTAATAGAAAATAACAATCTTGCCAGCCACTTTCTCTCTGGAAAACTGGACATGTTTAAACAATATTTGAAGAAAACAGCTTTCATCAAAAAAAGATTAACAATATAGTTTTCATTGTTGCTCAGATTTCCACTTTAGATTTTAGGTAAAGTAATTTCTATTTAGGAAAACTAACCAAACAAAAACCTTTTAAAATGGATTGGTTCTGCAATTCTACCAACCTGTGTAACTCTTCAGTTTTTTCTTCAGTAGGGCCCGTGGTTAATAAGCAGTGTCGAAGGATGGCAGCCATGTAACGAAATTGATGAGATTCATTCTATATAAATATAAATTATGAAGATATTTTTTCATTTTGAAGATTGCAAGTGAGGGTTTCAGGTCACTAGAATAATAAAAATTAAAGATGGAAAATACCTATTAGATCATAACATCCATCCCTATCAATAAAAGGACCGTACCTTAGTGTTCACTGAATGTTTAATGCTACATAATTCCCATAAGCTGACTGTGAACTAAGCCTTGTAAAAGTCACTGGGGAGGTTCTTCCAGTTTTATCAGCCTTCACTACTAGAAAACCCAGTTACAGCTGTTTGCTCAATTCCATACCGCTATTCCTAATATACCACTATCTTCCTTCTTGTATTTACACCAAGCTACCTTTTCATCCATTCAGATTACGTATGTTCATTACATTTCTCTTCTCCTCATTCAGGCCTGTTGCTGCCAAGTTTCATTCCCTCCGCCCACTCTGTCTCTTTTTCTAAGTCCCTTGCTTCTGCTCCCTTGATACCTTTCTTCCATTCCATTAATAACTTCTCAGCAACCTTATGTGCCCTAGTTTTGCTCTCTCCAAGCAATCCCCCCCTTCCAATGTCCCACCAGACAGCAGCCACACAAAAGTACACCAGTGACTGCAATCGTTTAACTGTGTATCATTGTCCTCACCCTTTTTCAACAGCTCTTCTTGGCATCCATCGTATGTTCTGGAGTGTTTGACCTGGCACAAAGCCCCCAATGCATCTTTTGTAGCATCAGCATCCAAATCTGCCAACTGTACCACCTGCAGCTCTTGTCTGGCTTTGCTACTCTGAAACCATCTCCAGTCATTAAATACTGGGGGTTCAAATGGTTCTCTCCACATTAGGATGGATCTTGTTTAGCTTTCTACCCACGTGCCTAACCTCTCTGCTCTCCTTTTATTTCCCATGTGTTATGCTGTTTGGAATCTCTTCAAATTCTGCATCTTCAGCCCACTTCATTAACACACCTTTCACTCTTACAGACCATTAAAACTGCCACTGGAATATTCACTAAGCAGAATGTCACCTAACATATCTGGCTAACAGTTAACTGCTACTAAAGAGTTCTTTAATTTAAAGGTTCTGTGCTTTTAGGAATTTCTAGTAAAGAGTTATTATCTAAGCTTTATCTTGAAACACAAAATAAGCTTCTTCTGCCCTGGGATGTCTTAAACTCTCATGAGAAAAAAAAAAAAGCAGCATGCACGCTTGGGCTTTTCAAGGAGGAAAAGACTTCTAAGACAAAACCTCCCTCACCCCACAGACAGCAACCACATGAAACCTCAGCAGATAACACCACAACTGCGTGCCATCTCCTGCCTGCCCTCCTGCAGTGAGCTGGGTTTTACATCTCTCCAGATTCAGTATTTTGTAAGAGAAAACCAACTTCCAGATGTCAAGAGCTTACCTCTCAAGAGGTGAACATGTAATACAGATTCTTTTTCCAACTTTCCCTATAGCTGTGTTACATGTTTTTTTACCTCCAAAATAATCTCGTGTCTACGCAAAGAACTTTGACAAAGTAAAAGATGCTTTTAATAAGGGTCTAAGTCAGGAATATAAATAGAAGGAAGAAACCTCCCTTTCTTTATATTTCCTTGAAACTCAAAGTATTAGCTTCTCTGATCCCTCTGTCACTTAATCCTAAATTTCAGGATTTCTTATTCAGCATATCCTTCAGACATTAAAGCAAAGAATAAACTTCAGACGTTTCTCAAGTTTTACATTCCTTAAAGTTACAGTTAATGTCTTATTTGCTGTTTAGTCCAATGCACTAAGAGAACAACTTTTTGCACGTTTTAACCACTGTAGAATTTTGATCAGCTTTATATGCTTAATGTCCAGTGGAAAGTAAACAACACTGTTCTAGAGACAATATGATACGGACTAAAAAGAAAGATTTCCTATGTAATTCCCCTGCAGACTTGGGTTATTCAGCAAAGTAATCCTTGTAATTTCTGTTTATAAATTTAAGGATGTAACACATAGGAAGCATAGTTATCTAAGGGAAAAAAGATCCAATGTAATAATGAAAACAAACCAAGATAAACCTTATTCATTAGACATAACAATGAAAGTGTATTTGGTTCTTGCATTTAATCTCATCTTAAAGGAACATATTTAAGCCCAAAGCTGGTGTTGGGAGGATGGGACAAAGATATTAAAAATAGCACCATTTTGTCAGAGTTATTTGATAAAAACGTCAGTTGACGTACTTATTGTAAAACAGGAAAAAACTAGCGAGTCCTCTCAGCTCTATTACCTTACTGCTATAGTCCACAGCCTCCAGAGATGCAGTCATCTGATACACTTAGATTAAGAGTTTTTCCTAGCCAGCTAATTATTAGACAACCATATCTATTTTCTTTCAGAAATCTAAGACTTTTATGAAATAGTATTTTTTGCATGTTTGTATTTGAAGACCTAGTTTTAACTTGCATTATGCAAGCCAAGCTATTCTCCCATCACACAGAAAATGTATTAATACAATTTTTTGCCCAAGTAGTAACAGGAACAACAACTGCCTCTTGTGTATCTACCTGCTGGTTCTTGCAGGCTAAACAAAATCAACTGAAAAAACCACTTCAGCTCGGTCTTACCTCACTGTGGACATTCCAACTGTCAAGTGTTACATTAAATAGAGCCTTCAGTGCCTCAATGGCACAATCTGTCTCTTGCAAAGATAGAGGAGGCCTGTCACGATCTTCTGCTGCTTTATATTCTTCAGTCCATCTTACACTCAGGGAACTCTCCAAAGCCTGAGTCAAAACTTGCACCCCTTGCAGTTCCTGACGCAGCTGTGATCTAATATCTGTGTGCAGAAGGGACAGGAGGAAGAGGAGACGCAAATCAAAGCATTTAATGTCATCAACGAGCTGCCGGTCCTTACATTTCTGCAGAAGATTGCAGAGCATTGTTGCAAGATTCAGTTCCAAACTGAGCTTCTGGGCAACTGAACTATTAAAAATTATGTTACAGAGGCATTTTAAGGCTTCTACTATCACAGGAAATTCAGATACTCTCTCCAAAGGATCTTCCACAGTGTCCAGCTTTGCTAGCTTCATAAGGATCTGCATGTTCCTCTTTGTGGTTACAGGCACTAAAACCTTCTTGTCCCTGGAGAGAATCCGGAGGGCCTCCAGGCAGGCAACTTGACATGAAATTTTTGTGTCTTTTTCAAGGATGTTTAGAATTCCCTCACACAGTTTCTAGGCAAACACAACAAAGAAAAAGGGAACAGTTTTAGTGTCAAAATATTGGTGGCAGTAAGAAACTCTTTTGTAAAGCTTCCATATAACTTTTGAATTTTTATCTGACTTGAGCACGTACTCCATATTAGCTCTTCAAAATATGAAATGTTAGAAAAGGCCTCCAGAGAGCACCAAAAGCAGCTTTCCTCATGGATACAATCCAAATACATCAACATTTACAAAAGCATTAAGCCAAAATGGCAGCTGTTACCCACCACTGCCAGTTACAGTATCAGGACTAAAAACTCCACAAGATTAACAAAGTTAGAGAGAAGTGTAAGGTTTAAAAAACCCAAGATCTTGACTGCATCTCTACAGCCCTGACTAGACTAATCCAGTAAGAGTCTGAAAACAAGGAATGAGCTCCACCTTTGATCACATAGGCAACATGAGAAATCTTTATCAGAATATTAGAGACACTACAACACTATAAACCCCACATCTGATCACCTGTACAGGCATACAGGTACTTACTGTGGCTGGAAAAAGATACTCAAGTACAGAGTTCTCAGAGTTCTTCAACATTAACCTGCTGCTTACACAAATCTGCACAACTCCCTGACTTAAGCATGGTATGCTAGACCTGCACTAAATGTTTCTGAAAGTGGTACCTTAAAAGGGGTTTTAAAAATGCCTAGGAAACAAAAAATGACCATTCTAGATCCACACTCAAATTACCTAGTCACAACTTGAATTCTTACAAGAGTTCACTTTCTATTGCTAAGAGAGTTTTCCATACAATTAACTCTGCTTTGCAAGCTTAAGTGTGGAGTCTGTTTGGTTTTGAGTAATAACACAGAACTGAATGGACAGCTTACAGAACATCACAAAAATGGTATTTTATTCTGTGTTTAAGCACTTTTCAATGAGACTCAGCAGTTACTGTCCTCTTTGTTGGTATCAGCTGCTACAAGGTGGTCTGTAACAATCGATCCAAATTCTGAACGCTCGTTTGATTACAAAGAGACCAAGTCTCTCAAATTCTGACTGATCTTTTAATTCTTTTTTCCGTAAGTTTTACTCACCTGCTGCTATGGAAGTGTCGCTGTAAAATGTCAAAAGCACTGCAGGAGGGATCCCAAAGGGCATCAACCTCGTGCTGACTTGCTATGAGAGGTGGAAATCTAACCTTCATTCCATAGAGTAAAAGACATGCAATTTAATTTAAAAATATAAAATCATCTCTTGGCTTCAGATCTTAGTGAAATGCTCATACTTAATTCTGAATAGTTGTACCAAAATAGAACTTTTAAACAGAACTTTTAAACAGAAGTTTTTTTTTTTTTTTAAAGATTGAGCAACTTGCTTTACAACTTAACTGCTGACGAAGTTCTCTGGAGTCAGGGCCAGTGAGCCATCATGAGTGATTTAAGAGGAATCAAAAATCAGTTAGGATATCTGTGACAGCAAACCACTGCTGGCTGATCCCGAGTGCCAAGAGCAGCTCAGGAAAAGCTAGAGTATCTGATTATAATTGCAGAGCCGTCCATGGAAAGTTTTGAAGATTCACTCTGTTAGGAAATTGCCTTGGAGACAACTAAAACCAAATGCCATACAGCACATTTTCACATTTTCTGTTTTGGCCTTGACAGCACAAGGGAAATGATGCACAGAGAGAAGAGAAACAGGAAGAGATGTGACCACAAAACCATTATTATGCTTTTCATTTTCTTTAGGTGGTGTTCTTTCTACCACCCTGCAGGCCATTAGCATAGCATTAACTAATGGACACAGATTTCATTTATTTGGTTGGAAATGAAAGCAAGTGAAAATTCAGACGGGAAGGTACCTTCCCCTTCCACAACATGTGTGATGATTGTTCTAGTTTCAGGGGCTTTATTGCTACCCTTGAAGTCATTGCAAGATTGTAACATTTCATTGTTTGGGGTTCTATCCTTTCAATATCCAGGTAACATTTTGACTTTCATCAATCATGCTTTGGCAAGAAGTGTTTTTCATACTTTTTCACAGACTCAAGGCAGTTTCTAGTTTTAACTTTTTTATTGTAAAATCCATTCATTTATCTGAATTCAATATTTCTCAACTTTTGTGCTAAGATTAGCACAGAACAATACACATCATTCCTTTTGTCTATGCTGTAGTGTTAAATGTTGTGCCAAAACAGGAAGGCTAGAAAAACCCATTTGTCGTCTTATTTTGACAAATAAAACTATTAACCCATTCCAACAGTTTATCCTGACAGCATAAAGTCTTGATGCTAAGAAGCAACACAGCCCAGTAGAAAAAGAGCTCTCCTGAGATACAAGAGACCTTTGTTTTCTCCCTTGCTCAGCCACAGACCTGTGTGGCTTTGGGCCAAAAGGGATAATTTCTTTACTTCCATTATCTTCCACCATCTTTGTTCACATGCTGATTAGGCTGGGGGGAGGGGAGGAGATGGGAAGGAAAGGGGAGCACAACTCTTTAGTTTCTGTGTTTAAGTTTCTATTAGGCTGCAGAGCTAAGCATCCAAGGCAGTGAGAAAATAAGGCCAAGAATATTTGAAATGTTAGTTAAAACTTCCATTTTCTCTGGAAGTCAAGACAACATTTACATAACATGGAACATCAAGTGTGCTGAATAATAGGACAATTAGGTAACCTCCCCTGAGAAGGCCATGCCAGTTTTTTGCCTAGTCTCTGTGGACAGACGTGGGAGGGAAGGTGTATACTTGTATTCCTTGAGAGTTCAGCTTGCTTCCCTTCAGCACTTCCCTGTCCAGCCTGTACCGACAGCAGGAGGTTGGCTGCTCGGCGGGAGCCTGCCAGCTCTGACATGGCACGGCTCCGAGCTGAAGGTTTGAACTTGTGAGAGCATGACAGTTCTGCAGGTGAGGTGAGGAGCACACCAAGCAATCCCTGTTGTCAGAACTGGTGCAATAAACAGCTGCTTCAGAGTCACTGAAAGGTGAAATCTGTGTAGCTGCACTCGCAGCAGCCCTCCTTGCTCACCTCACTGGACAGGGAGAGGGGAAACCCTTTTATCTTCTCTAATCCTGTGGCGAAAGAAGGGTGTAAAAGAGAGACAGGTTTCGCTGGCTTGTCATTAAGAGGTTTCAATAAAAACTGAAAAATACTGTATGAGAACAGGCAGATCCAGAGGGAATTAGAACAAATGCTTAGTATTAATAAGAATTCTTAGTACCTTTTTCCTCTTACAGACTGCTACACCCTTAAGGGGTTTGATGAAGTCAGATCAATAACAAGAACAACAACAACTAATACTAAGACACCACACAGTGTGCCCACAGGAGAACTTGAGCTTAATATTTTCACAGGACACTCACTGATAGATTTTAAAAGCTTAAAATTTACTGTGAGAACAAAAATTGTGCCTTGGTGGCTGCAGGAACCTTCAAATCTCCCTGAAGCATCATAATGTCAACAGCACTAAGAATTAAGTTCTTCAAAGATTTAAAGCATGACAGCATCTTGCTCCATCAACATACTTCACTCCTTCCATCCTTCCAGAGCTAAAATATGGTACTGTCCACAGACTTAGAGAATCTCCCCACATCATGAATTTAATTGGTAGAGAAACACCCACAATTCATTTGATATGATCTACCATCAGCTTCTTCAACACCTTGACAACACTCAGCAATGCAAGAGGAAAAGACTGTTTTGGTGGTTTTAGATCCATCATGTTCAAACTGAACCTGAACAATAACTCAAGAAAAATGGTCTCAAATTCTAAAGATTTCTATTAGAGACCCACCACAGTAAGCTGGACCTAATGCAGCAGAAACCAGATGTTGCAAGTACTAAAACAGGTGAAGCATACAAAAAGGTACGGAGCTGAAGGGGAAAGAGGTCAATCATTTCAGGTAAGAATATGGCTTGGTAGTCATATTCTTACATTTGGCTACTGCTTCCTTTTTTCCCCTTCCTCTCACAAACTCAGTGTCTTCATCTACTTTCAAATGCCTTACTTGCTATCTCAGACAGATTTACTTTGTCTGTTATATCACAGCCAATGGTGCTGTAGGAGCTTCCAGCTGTGGAATGCTATGGCCAACCAAGCAATCAGTGCTGACAGGCATTTCCAGGGCACAAAGAGTACTGTAATTTTCTTACCATTTTAAGTCTGTAAACAGCACAAATGTGTTGCTCCTTCAGAAGCAGTATTTGGCCCTGACAAAGTACAAATAATGGAGAGCAAAGCTATTAAATAAGGATAAAGTGGTCTAAAAAAACCATTTCTGTTTTGTATTAGGACATGAGCTTGAGCTGAAGCACCTGCTGTGCCACAGAGAGGGAGACACTACACCTGACACCTCTCTCGGAGGTGACTGCCTGGTCAAGTTAATAGATATTAATTTTTTCGAGTGGATTCTAGAACAGACCTAAAGAATCAACTATTTGTCTCAACTATGCCACGGTGCTGTGAAGTGTTGCAGTTCTGAAGGCTCAACTTTTTCCAGCAAAACACTGTCAACAACTTCTTGACCGCTTGAGACCGGTATTTTAGTTTTCTAAGAGCTCATTAAGGCCCCCAGAAACAATCCCACTGCTTTAATTTCAGCTGCTATTCCAGAACACATTTGCTTCTGGTTGGCAATTTCTATACTATTCATACACAGAAACTGAAAACAGGGTTCTGGAAATTCCTATTTTTTATTAGTATATAACAAGTTAAGAAGGATTGGCACCAACTTGATGTGCCTGGTATCTGAGTGGATCTTACAGCACAGCACAGATTATTGCCACCTGATCTACATCCATAACTCCTGTCATATACAGGCCAATGCAGACACACACATTATTAAACAACCAGGACAAGTACAAGTACAGCTCAGGTTACAATCTTGTGTTTTTATCACCCTGTGATGTCTTACAGTCCTGTGGCTATGTCATTACCTCTCTTCCTGCCTTCTAGAGGACACAACCTACCTTCTTCCTGGAATTCAGTATCACAAACTCACTGCTGATTTAGTTAGGTTATGAGCGTAAAGCATCATGTTCTGATAGTCATATCACTGCAGAGCAATTTACTCTGTTCAATTTACCAGCTTCTAGTCAAGCCATAGTTTTGCCCTTTCTGTCTTTTGTATTTTCAGCATGTCACTGACATATATGGGTTGTCCTCTCTCTAACAGTATCCCACTTAGAAAAGCTTAAAGCACAGTTACACCTACATTACAACACAATCCCACTACTGACACGACCTTGCTATAAGTCTAAGGTCATGGCTGAAACTGTGAGGTGAGGCAGAGAAAAGCATTGAGATCTCTTACCTGCACTCTTGCATAGATATAAATGACTTAAAATGAAGTCTGAGGCTTGCTGGAGTACGTAACTACAAGCAAATTGCTTCTTCAGCCATGAACAAAGTCAATATGCAGCAAGAGAGTGGTAAGAAGAATGTACTGCATTCATCAGGTTATAATGCAAAGTTTTCAATAGAACCAGAAACCAATGACAAAATCATGAAGTCCTACTTTCCCTTTCAACTTAAAGGATTTTTATTTTTTACCTTAACTGAAGGATGAAAGGAGAATGCTCAATGCTTAATAGATACCAAGGATATCGAGCACATCCAGTTGAGTAGCTGTTAAAAAAAAAAACAACAAAAAACCGAAAAAACCCAAACCATCCATCCATAGAAAAAAAAAATATCCTTATATCGTATACCTTACATCCACCCTTCGAAACTCATTGTGTTCATTTGGCTTTTGCCAATAGGCCTCTGCTCTTTTCTCCTTTCCTATGTTCTGTAGTTGGTAACCAGTTTTTCAGACTAGACATTTGCTCATTCACAGTGTAAAAAGGGATGGTGAGGAAAGAGAGGCAAGAACACCACATCAAGATCCCAGCTGAGTTCTTCTACAGATCAGAAAGGACCCACACAGTCCATCACCACATCACAGTGTCAACTTTGAGTAAAGCCACAGATAAAGCAAAGCTAAGATGTCTTCAAGTCCCCTGTGTAATAAAGACCTGGAACTGAAGATTACAGTACACACAGCTGATGGGTTTGCAAATGCGAAGGACTGCAAGACTTATCATCATACCCATTTCTACCAGAAAAAAACTTAATACCTTAAAATACTTAGATGTTGCATAAAATCATGGAATGAAGTGATGTATGCCCATTTTCAGAAAAGCTATCCTTGCAGGAACCTTGCAATTCTGATTTCAAGCTTTGAGTTTATTCCAGAAATAGCAGAAACATACAGCCTCATTCACTAATGAACATTTTCTGAATAAATATGCAAATCGGCTCCAAAACTAATTACACAACAGAAAGGAAGGGACTTGTCATTACATATTACACCCTAAAAACAACAACAGGGAAAAAAAAATTCCATGTCCAAGCTTTAAATGCAGGGCTGTGGATGGATCCCATGGGATGTGTTAAGTCCTGATACACCTGTACAGTTCAATACACATTTCCCCTCTTTGACACCTGACATGCACGTACCACATATCACTGATTACAGCCACTTTTGGAATAACAGGCTTCTGCAACTCTCTATTCCTCACAGCTTAATAGCTTTCTTCTGTACTTTTCATCTTAATCTCTAGTATTCTGCAAGCATCTCACATAGACAAGAAATACATCTGTCATATTGTTACCTGCTGAGAAGAGAGAGAATTGAAAAATCTACTGCAAAATTTTATCTCAGTAGATATAGAAGAGTATCTTTACCTTTATTCCTCCACCTCATCTCATATCTGTGCCCAGCAAAATTATTTATGGGCTTTTCTGTAACTACTTTCATTCAATACTGGGGGCTTTGCTAGTGGAATTTGCTTTTCTCTTTAGGAAAAACAGGGAACGTATAGTTGTCATGTCTCTTGCACTGAAGAAGCAAAGATTAAATATAACTTTATACTCATTACTTGCATCATTTCACAATGCCAGCTACGTTACGAGACCGCTTTTTTTTGTAATACTCCTACATTGAGGTATGCAGCTCAATAGCCTATTTTACTCACCTTTCTTTTGTCTTCATCTGCAGGATCAAATCTGAAAGTGGCCCGATTCTGTATGCA
Source organism: Dasyornis broadbenti (assembly GCA_013397935.1). Classification (NCBI taxonomy): domain Eukaryota; kingdom Metazoa; phylum Chordata; class Aves; order Passeriformes; family Dasyornithidae; genus Dasyornis; species Dasyornis broadbenti. The sequence continues at coordinate 1,257,404 of VZRN01001507.1, read as the reverse complement.
AAGACAAGAGTTTGTGTTTGTTACACGCACAGCAGCTGCTAAAGATGTAATACCTGTGAAACCATTAAAAACTTCAGGAGTCTGGTTACACCCAGCCTCAGATAACGAGGCTATAACTATAACTCAACTCCCCAACAGCAAGAGCTTCAGTCAGGGACTCCAGTGAAGAGTTGCACAATTACTACTGGTGCAGAGCAAGCCTTTATCTGTGGGATGTGCTTCTGATGTGAGTCAACAGCCTCATACATGGCACCTGCCAGGGTGAAAAACGTGAGCTACAGCCTTGTGTTTTACACATACCTCGTTACTCCACTTCTTCCCCAAGCAGATCTTGTTCACAAGCTTTTCACTGCTCTGACTGTCCCAAACCTGAACCACCACAGCATCATCTTGCCCAGAAAACAAGTACTACAAATCAAGTAAGTCTTGCTACAAAGACTACCAGTTTCTGTGTTCTGGCAATTTCCAAAACACCTTACCAAGGTATGTGTTTCTCTGGTACTGTTAAACACAAGATAGACATGGTCTAACAGCAAGTACTTATTTTGTATTAAACACTTCAAATAGCAATTGAGTCTAGTTCTGTGTTATATCCCGAATAATGCTATTAGTGAAATATTCCTCATATGGCAAAAGTTATTATGACAGTCAAAGAAAACAGTACTAATACCAGACAGTTCTCTTAACATTTTAAAACTTTCAATTTCTACTTCTAATACGCAACATGCAACATCATGTAAGTGACTGGAAAACAAAAGTGACCTTCTATTTATCACCTCTTACCTTTCATGACCCAAGCTCACAATTACATAGAAAGGCCTTGGATATCTACCCTACCACCAAAGGTTACGAACAACAGGGAGCCCTGAGGATGGCAGGAAAGTCATTCACTTCCTCTCTCAATAGCAGGCAAATAATCCCCTTCCTCTCTCTTTCAGGGCTCCCAACTGAACCACAGTGGTTCACCAACATGCCAGTCAAAAGCAGGTGAGCACTAAATGATAGGAACTAACCAAGAGAATGCAACCTTTATGTTCGCACATGAACGTTTTTGCAAATTTACAAAAGCAATGTGGTGAGAGCAAGAAGCATAAGCACCAGAGGAACAGAGATTTGGGATAATCATTGCAAATGGGACAGCACAGAGAAGTACCAACCGACCTACTCACTTCTCTCATAGTTATTCTATAGCCACCTGCACACTGGAACTACACTTGATCCACCCTTCCTTTTCAATTAAAGCATATTTAATTTGTTATTTGGAAAAAAACCAAGGAAACCTAAAGCCCTGGAACCTGGAATACTCTGCTTAGTCTCTGCTGGCCCACAGACAAAGTGTGAGTAACAAAGTGTACAGAAAAGAGATGCAGGAAATACCATTAAAAAGTTCTAATAAGAAACACAGTAAGAGCAATGTCATATTGAGACTATTAAAAGTTTCTCATCCCACTCCAAAAGAAGTATTTAGCTACACATTTAACTCCAAGACTTCATTCGAATACTTGAAATATCAGAAGAGAAGCTGCATGAGCTCTCACTCTGTCCTTGAGAATTCAACTCAAGCCTAAATAATTCATCTGGGAAAGCTGCTGAGAAGGCATAAAACCCAGTACAGTAAAATCAAGAAATTATGCTTGTGCATGCTTTTTGACTGAACACATTTAGCACAGGGTCATTTTGAAGAGTAAGGATGGAGATAAAAGGTTTTCTCAATTAGAATCCTTCCTCTGTACCTCAAAGGTCAGCACGTTAAAACAGATGTGTCTCACGAACTCCTGATCTACCAATACTTCAGAGAAAGTGCCCTGCAGCTGCATCAATCTCTACCTTTGAATTGCACATGCACAAAGGCAGCCTATGCCAAGACTGTTGCTCAAGGTTCTGCTACAAGCTCAAGTTTAAGTGAAGACATCAGTTGCTGCCATTGTTAGATGTAAAACACTGCACTTAGGACAGCAAATTTCAAGACACCTCTTGGAGGCTGAAGAATACCCACACACCAATCCACATGCATTTGGCTTCTCCCCTAATCACAAAGCTATGAAACTTTAATTAAAACTCTGAATGTGCCTTCCTGTAACAGATTCCTAAATTTCACTCAATCGTTAGTTCAATATGACTGCATTTAAATTACATCCAAAGCCAAACTCTGAGTCAGTACCAGCTTTAGAGGCTTGTGTACCAGTCACACAAGCATCTGTACAAAAGACAGACATCTGACAGGTTGAGATGTAATCTTTGAGAATGGACTGTACTGCTCTACTAAAAACTAGCTGTCAAAATACCCCTTTGAGAAGACGGGGGAAAACAATATAAACCCCCCAAGATCTATATTCACTCTGATTTTCACTTCTCTACATTAGCAGGCAACCCCTTCAATTCTTGACTGAGCATACACGTATCAGACTGCAACAGCAGTAGACACTTACTACTCTTTCATACCCGCCAGTATTAAAAGCTCAACCTGCCCTAAGCTGTCTTCCCCTTCCGCTTTGCCAGAAACACGGAAAAATGAAGTGTGGTTTGTCAGCCCATTTCACACGTACCCCCTGCCCCTCGCACGGTCACTGTCCAGGCGGTGGAAAGGTCTCCCTATTCCCGGTGACAAAGGGCTGCCCACAAAGGGCAACATCTCAGGCAGGTGGGCAGCTACCCAAGAGACTTAAGTGTTATCCTGTCCATCCTCTGCCCAATGGTATACGTAGGTTTAAAGACTTGTGAGCTCTTGAATGCACGCTATCAAGTAACTCCTTTGACAGCCCGATCGCCGATAACCCACACTACCCATTGGGCGCGTAGAACGCAAGACCGAAGGTGCCGGGGGCCGAGCCTGGCAATGGGCTTTGTGCTCCCTTGCAAGTCTGCTTTCCTCTAGGCACTGCCCTGGCTCACGGACCCGGCAGTGCCGTGGTGCCCTGCACGGCCTGCGGGCGGGGAGCGCACGGGCAGGGCCGGGCAGCGCTGAGGCGGGCAGGGGGCATAGCGGTGAAGCGGTGAGCAGNGGGGAGGGGGGGAGCGGTGAGCCCCCGCCGCAGAGCCGAGGCCGGGCGACAGCGGGACGATGCCGGCGGCGCTGCCGATGGCGGGAGGGGCGGCGACACCGCCGGGGGCAGCGGCGCAGAGGGGAGGGGGATGGGACCCGTTACCTCCTCGTTGTACCGCGCCAGGACGCGCTCCACCGCCTCGGCGCCGGCGCCGCCACCGCCGCACCCCTCCACAGCCTCCAGCACCGCGCCCAGCTGCGGGCCCTGCTCCGCGCCCGGCTCCATGCCCGACCGCCCCGTGCCGTGTCGTCCCACCCCGCCCTGCCCGGCACCGCCC
>VZRN01001507.1:1194431-1254061 GCA_013397935.1 Dasyornis broadbenti | reverse complement strand
GGCGCGGCCCCCGAGCCCTCCTATTGGCTGTCGTCCCGCCGCCCGGGTCTCGCGGAGACAGGACTACATCTCCCAGCACGGCGAGCGGCGTGGCGCCGTGGCACACGAAGGCGTGCGTGAGGCTTTGCTGCCGCGGGGCACGATGGGTGCTGCAGTCCGTGCCCACAGCCCCGAGGGTTCTCGCCGAGAAGAGCGGCGGGGCCGGATGAGGAGTGCGCACGGCCGGCCGGGAGCGCGCTCTCGGGATGCTCAGCGGCACAAGCCAATGCCCGGCACGTCCCTCCCTCCTCCTCAGGCTTGTCCGATTGTGTGCTCTCTGCGACCTGCCCTGTACACGCTGTGTCTGTCGGAAGGCGAAAGGCTGCCAAAACCAGGGCTGGCCGGTTTTTCTTAAGGTGCTAGGTCATTGGGCTCCCACTGAGGGCGAAGTCTGTGTCTGTTCCCTGAAGTGGGGCTTCGCCACGGCGTCTGGCAGCAAAAAAAACCTCTTTTTTTTCATGCCTAGCCCACCAGAGCAATGATGGTAGACGAAAATTCTCCCTGTTTTGTTCAGGAAGTGGCAAGAGGGGAAGGTGGGCTGCATCGGCAGAGCTGGGCAAAGGCGAGCTATGTCTCTATAAAGGTTTTGCAAGACCGTGGGTTTAAACTACACCGAAAAGATACACAGTATTTTCATACTCAAGGCGCCCTATAATCGAAATTACCTGTCCAGATAGCAGAAAATGTCTTGAAGTTAACAAAAAAAAACATGTTCAGACGGAGCTGTTGCCAGTCTCTCCTTGAAATATCCATTCCTTCAGTTCAGGAGGTATTCCGTGAGAAAGAGAAACCTTTCACCCCACAAATGACCTTCTTCATAGTGGAAAGTGGCAGGGAGGTTGCACCTGCGCATGGGCAGAACGCTGAAGGTGCTCAGGTGTGACGGTGTGTGTCTGCAGTGTTTAAGATGCAGACGCAAAGCAGAACCTAAATTTCCTCTTTAGGGGTTTCTTGCTACAACAGCTGAGATATAGAACCATAGCAGCACCGTCACTGGACTGCAAGGAGTAACAGAATCCAGCCCTCCAGTGTGCAGCCATTTCTTCTGAAGCAGATCCATGTGGAAACTAACACAGCTTTGGAGAGAAACCCAGTGAAAAGAGTCTTCTGCTTGTTCAATTTACAACTCTATAATAAAGTATCAGCTTGCCTAGATTTACTTTGCAGCACAGCAAAACACTCATTTTATGTGCCAATTAATTTTTTTTTTCTTATTACAAAACCTAAAACTAAAGATTAGGAAACTGCTACTGCCCTTTAAAGGCACACTGTTATTCATCATCAGCACGTTTTAGTTTCCACTTTATGTAGCATATGAAGGATTAGGGTTTCAGTGAAAGAGAGGGACAGAATAAATTGCATCCTCTACCAAAGAGCTGCCAGACCTTTTCAGATGGGTGCATACCATGAGCCCTTCTCATGTTAGTCAGCTTTATCTAAACCTTCCAAAGCAATGTCTGCCCCTGAATTTCATGGGTTTCAGGGTCAGTCACAACAGAACTGTGGGGCTGGGGAGGTCAGAGGCCATTTTTGTCAAAGGGTAGTGACCTTAGCAGCAAGAGGTAGCCTGACAAAACCAGGATTCATGCTACTGAATGGAGTTCTCACTGCTCTTCCCCCGCTGAGTCTTTTTCATTACCTGGTAATGAAAAATCTTGAAGAATTGTAATGGATTTTTATATGCATACATACAAATATATCTATGTGTGTGTATATCTATTTAAAAATATTAACTATGTTATGTCAGTTATGCTGTAATATATATTAGTTTCTGTCCTGCTGTATATATTATATACCCATCATGCTATATGTTTTAGCCCATTAAAAAGATCACATTTTTATAAATATGTGTATTTGTTGTTAGAAAAAATAGAATGCAAGCAAGAAATTTAAAAAAACATAAATAAATAAAAAGGAAAAGAGAGAAAAAAAGAAAAAAGAGAGGAAAGAGAAAGAGGAAAATAGGAAAAAAACCAGAACAGAAACTGCAATTGAGCTTGAATATTTCGGAATGTGGTATAAAAGTTTCTTCAGAAATACTTGCATAGTCATATATTTACTTTATACACACATAAATGCATGGCAAGGCAAGAAACCCCAACTTTTAGTTTCCACGGTCAGGGGAAAGGATTAATGAACAGGTTGCAGACTCTGACTCAGGAGTTTTGGCAGTTTACACTGGGATGATTCAAGACATTCTTGCCCCTAACCTGATACTCCACTCAGAGGTTATCCTGCTCTGCTAAGCTGCTGCGCTCCCCACTCTGGTGCACACCCTGTGACCTGAAAGCTCCCATGGTGTGTGCTGCTGTGGTGGCTTCCAAGCTGCAGTGGCCCAGGACGAGTCCTGCTTTCCCTTGCAGCACTTCTCACGCAGGTGGTGATGGTGACCTCAGTTTCACCAATCTATATACTGCTCCCCACGAATGTCTAGTTTGAATTTCAAAGCCCTCATCAGGAAGCAGTTCAAAGGTAATTGGAAGTGCACATTCAGACTCCTGAGGCATCAACACAAGTTCCTAAATTAATTTAAAAAAAAAAAAAAAGACTGGAGTTTTTTGGGGTTTTTTTTTGCAAAAGACTTTCCAAGCCCTATCTACCTGATTATGTTCTTGCCTCTTTTTTATGAGCAGCTTAGTGGTGCTGCTGTTGGTCAGAATTCCCTCTCCCCTGACGTTGCACTCAGCATTGCAATTCTCCACTCTGAAAGGTTTTGTTATTTCTGGGTTTCACACTGTGTCCAATACCCCTCCTCCTTCCTGAACAGTCTGCCTGAGCACTTGAAATCAGGGTATTGAAGGTGTTGAAGGATATGGAGCATTTGTATACTAAAATAGTCTCATTTTTCTCCTCTCTTTCAGTCAATGGGAATTAGGCTTCTTTTGGTTTAACAATTTGCTATAAAGAACAGGCAAAACGCTTCTGGCTTCCCTTGAGTGGTGCTTTGGCTCACCTCCATCCTGATCCTTCCAAAGACCCTGGCAGGTCATGATCAGCAGTCCATCAGGTGGAGGTGCATGACTCATTTGCCATGAATTGTCCCTGTTCTCGAGTCCTTCACTGGATAAAAACATACATGATGACATCTAAGATTTTTTGAAGGTTTGCAGCTCGTAGAAGTTTTTGTATTTAAGTAAATTTAAATGGCATCTATTTAATTTCAAGAACTTTATTTGGGTGTGAAAATCCCTCACATATCTTGCACAACTGTACAAATAACACTTATGTCCATTTTAGGCATAAACATGGTTATTGTCACGCTGGGTGCTATCAAAGATTTTATTTACAAAACAATTACTAAAATGCCTGTTGTCATATTTCCATTTATTTATTTCTTACCCATAGGGTAATAGGTCCACCATAATTGCTTGGTGCGTTTTATAATACAGAAGAAAAAGCTATGTTAATAAAAACTAACAAAAACTCACAAATAGCTACAAATATGACAGAAAATGTCTAAGAAAAATTCTCCCCAAAATACAATACATTTTTCCACACATACACAGTACAGAATAACTTCAAAGGCACAGCTTTGAATTTTGCTTTTGTATACGTATAGAGAATTATCATCACGTGAAGGAATTGAGAGAACAGTTTCATACCTGTCAATAGATAATTAAGTGAATAATCATGTTTGCATTCTCATTTTCTTTATATAATTGCTTCATATCATCGTATTTAACATATGTGGCTCTGAATCCAAAACCTTCCCAGTCCCCAAGTCCCTTCTTACCTTGTCATTACTGACCAGAGAAGTTAGATTTTTCCAGATTGTGCAAACTCAACACAAATACATATATAATAAGAACAATAGTCAACTTAAGGCAGTGTATAATTCAATGCTACGTGTCTTTTCTTCTCTTTTGTAAGGATCAAACTTACTGGATCAACAGAAAGGTGCATCAATATACAAAGTTAGGTGTAAACTGAAACCTACAGCAACACGTGTCTTTTTAAGGAACCAGACAGAGGAATTGATATGAGTAAGTGATGACTTGGCTGAATGGTTTTTAAGGAATGCATTAAGAGCTTTAAAGAAGAACAGATTATGGAGTTTTGCTGAGGGTGAATTTCCTGTCTTTAATTAAAATTATAAATAGGTCCTGTTTCAGTACTTTTTTTTTGTAAGACTCATTAATGTTTGTCAATAAGAGAGGGGGTAAAAATGGCTCGCTCAAACTGAGAGCACACAGGGTTGGCCCAGAATTTAAAAAGGCACAGATCAGCCCGAAAAGTGGTCTAGAACAGCACAAAAGTATTTTTCGGCTACAGAAACATTCAGTCATACTGGTCTGCAATCTGCCCATGTTATGAACTACATTTGTCTGCCCAGGATCTTCTCCATTTTCACCTCCCTTGAAGAACGTCCATGGAAAGTCCCACACAGCATGAGGTTTCTATAACTCCTGTACGTACGTGGGCTTAGCTGTTACCAGTCATCTTCACTTAGCCCAGCCTGTGGTGGCTTCCCCATTGATGTAGGCAAAGCCAGGAAAGTGTTGCATGTGCTCATACTCAGAATTTCTGCGTGTTGTCAAGGGGGTGTACATGTCACTGGAATTCCCGTATCTTGTGGAGTGCATGGATGAGCTCGTGTAGCAGGAGTTGGCAGCTGGGACCTCTGGCCAGCGAGGAGTCACTGGTGTGGGATGCAGCCTGGGAGTGCTGCTCATCAAACAGGGTTCCATTCTTGATGTTGGGCCATTGAAAGGGTACTACAATTAAAAAAAAAAAAAAAAAAAGAAAAATCAAAGACTCATCTGCCACACACTTTATTTTAAAATAAGGCTGATGGTGTCACAGTTCTGTGTTTAACAAAGCCAAAAGCATATGAATTAGTAGCTATCCAACAACAAGGTATCACACTGAAGGTGGAATGTCAGATAACCAGTGTCTGCTGTAAACCAAAGTTTCAGGGAAAGTCTTGCAAAACAGTCACAGATTTTAAATATTGATTTAATTTATCAAAGTGCTAGGTAATGCCATGCGTATCTGGGAGCAGAAAAATAGATTTAATTAATTTTTTTTTCTCCCACTTTTAATCAAATACTTGCTATTTACTAAAAATCAGAGTATAAAATGTCCCAACTCCTCCTCACTCAACTGCTTTTTGAGGGAGGGGAGCAAAAGAATCTTTATTTCTGGGGAGGTCCCTTCCCTTTTAAGTGTTCACAAGACATCCTGACCATTTCTGTAGAAAAACATTATGGTCTGGCCTTAGAGCCAGCAGCTAGCTGGAGAACATATGAAAAGAGGCAGGCAGGAGAAGAATCTCTCTATTCCCCAGCTGTTCCCAGTGACACTTGGAAACTAGAAATCAAAGAAGTTTGACAAATGGCTTCCACTAAGGAGGACAGGATAGGCAGGAAAACAACAGCTTTTGCCCTCTATAGCCACAGGCTGCCCAGCAACAGAAAGTAAATGGTGCTTACAAGTGCTTGCTTAGTGTGTATTTATCTTACTGCCTGTCCTGCAGGAGCACATCATCTGTGTGCTGGGTCTGAGGAAGACTCTTGCTGTTTTGCCCCCCCGTTATCCATCTGCATCACAGAGATGGGCAGGATCCCTGTTCCTCTTGACCAGCTATGTATCTTCAGAGCTTCTACATTTTACATCTTTATACCTTTTCTGCTAAAAGGGTCACAGTTTTAAAATCTCGATGCCTTGGGTTGTTTGACACTGTGGTATTTCTTTAACTAGAAAGCTGTCACCAAAGTAGGACTGTCACCTCTTCTGATGCTTACAAACTACATACCAAAGCTTTCTATGGCTGTAAAACCCCTTTCCCGTATTTTGGAAGCTTATGGAGAGAAAAGTTGGAGAAGTTGTTCCTAGGAGGGAAGTGGCAGTGATTTCCAAAGGGTCTCATTACATTATTCCACTGGCGGATGTGCCCAGGGTTCATCAGTTGCATAAGCAACTGTTACATAAGCCCAAGGCAGTTACAGCAGTGTCTCCATGAGGAGTTTGTGCTGTCTCCCTTCAGACCACAGCCAGGAAGGCAGCCCAGCCTTGGCAAACGTATTTGAACAGTTCACAAGCCTCAGGCAGCTCAAAGTCACACGCTGGCCACTCCTAATTAGAGAGGAGAAAAATAAAACTCTTTTTGACCAACAGTTTGTAGTTAGTGATTTAGCATATTCCTGCGTGTCCTGGGGAGACAGGCCAGGAGGCAGATGAGAGGGAAGACCTCAAAGGTGTTATCTAGCCTGTACCTCCCATCACCGCAGAGGCTGGGTCTACCTGTGCCGTCACAGCTGCTGAAGCAGGGTGTTACATGGCAGCACCACCGTGGAACATCAACACTTCAGCACTGGTACTGCTAATCCAGCTGCCAGAATAAGCTGTACTGGCAACACTGACAACCCATCTATACATCACCATCAAAATTTCCATCTTCACCTCAGAGAAAGGCTTTCCAGTAGGAAACTTCAGCAGAGCTTAGATACTGAGTGCAAAAAACCTTATATTCCTTTGAAGGAGAATCGAGTTTTCAGATCTTTCCAAAAGCTTTCACTGAAGATGAGAACTTCCAGTAACCAGCAACAATGAAACTCAAGCTTTGAAGCAATATTTGGCCCAAGCTAAAAACTTTCTTCTTTGTCTTCAGCAGCATTTTACGTGATACCAATTACGTGGTCTTTGCCTTCATTACCCATTGATCTATATTTGAAGTCACTGTAGATTCTTGTATTAAGGAGTATACTTACAACAGGGTTAAGCTACACTTCTGCCATAACACACCAATGATTATCTCTTATCTTCTTCCCAGTGAGATAATTGATCTGTTCTGTTGTTAACCATAACAGAAGCCTTTGCCATCCTGACTCAGTGCAGTTTTCCTTTGAGGTTTTGAAATGAAGGTTGTGACTTGTAACAGGGGAATTACTTGTTTCATATCCCTTACAAATGCCAAAAGAAATCCCTGTCTTCAGCCAGGATAATTTGCTATTTGAAAATTTGTCAACTGCAAAACTCTTCACCTATGAGCAAGAAGATGAGAATATTGTGGTGGGTCTCCTTATTGCACAGAGCAGTATGTGGGCAAGCCACATGATGTCTTTTTGCTCGTTTGAAACCACAAAACTTGTGTCTTGAGCAAATGAAATCTTGGCTCCCAGAATAAACTTCAGGATGCACTGAAAAAGAAAGATACTCCTCCTGCAGTGTGCAGCCCAGAGGCCATGCTTAGGCTTACTAAGAAGGCAAGGGGATGGTTATGCATGAGGGGACAGTGTGCTGCTTTTCCTTTTCATCAAGCACACCCAATGCAGCTGTGTTTATGAATGTGTAATGAATATAAAAAGAATAATTGCTTGAAAATAACATGGACTCTAAATATCCAGTATTTTACAATAAATTCTGTTATGACTGAATGCAAGATGGAAAGTTTTGTAACGGTAGGTCAGCTAATCGCAAATGACTCAGTGACTTCTTTTTCCCTACAGTGAAGAGACTATTGAAAGACAATATTTTTAAAGTACTCATTCGCCCCTGCCTGACTATTAACTCACCCAGTGAAGCATCTATTCAGCCTTGTTGGAGTGTCGAAAGCAGAGCCATCTGGGCGGATGCCTGCCCATGCTGCCTGAATCACCTTTCACACTCTACATCCGGTTTAATGAAGAGTGCTTAAGCTGAACTCAAAACACTGGGGCCTAGTGATCTTTGCCAGATATAAAAGCGACATTTGTTGGAGGACTCTTGACAGGAAATTACCATTTTCTGGGTTGACTCACACTTGCTACTACTGCTGCCATTAGACCTAGACAAGAAACCCTTTAAGTCTGGGAGACTTTGAGCAGATTATTAAGGCCTTGCCCAAAAAAGTAAAATTAATTCAATTTCTTTTAGTATTATTTTAGAAAATACAATGTTAAATACGTCTTCCCATGAAGAAAAAGCTGACTTTCTGCAGTGAAAGGATGGAGAATAATCTCTTTATCCTTATTCTCAACTCACCAAGCAATTATACATGGAAGTGAAAGGTTTCAATGTCCAAACAGCAAAATATTTGCCTTATGAATGTGGCTCTGACTTTACATTGTATTAGATCCCACTTTTGCTGAATGCTGTAAATTAATGTTGCATATTAGCCCCTACTTAGGACTTGCAAATAACACAGACCAGAAACTACCGAATTGTGAAGAGCTGGCTATAAATGAACTTCATAAAAAGATGCTCAAATCTTAGAAAATGACATAATCGAAACTATTGATTAATTGTATCCTTATAACCCTTAATTTGGCCCTTTTCTCCACAAATTGAACCTTACTGAATCTGTTAACTAGTCTGGGTGAAACTTTGAAGTCCATCTAAGTGATTTTGGTACGTTTGGGAGTGGCATTTGGAGCCTTCGGAAAATGCTATTTGTAATTATCTAAAAAGAAGTTAGGACATCTGTTTCCTGTTGCATTCAATACATAATTACATCAATTACATGCTAACAATCTCGAGGCCGTTATGAAGCCATACAGTTGGTAACAATGCCTCTTGCTGCATGGGTGGGATTTGGGCAGTATTTTTGTCTTTCTGTCATTACCAGCTGTTTGATGACAGAGTGGTTATTGGGAAGGGTGTATATTCTCAGTGCATTGGTATAGTCATGAGTTTATGATGTGTATGTGCTAGAGGATTAAGAACTTTTCCCTTTCTTTTTTTTTTTTCCAAAGTTAATGGGATGGAACAACATGAATGGACACTAAAGCATGGGCTCGGTCTGAGAGAGATTTTCCTTGGCTCTCCCACTTTCACAAAAGCAGTTAGTACTGTCTTCCAGTACTGCTTCCGTGTAAATCCTTCTGCAGAGGCATACAAAGGGAAGACATGGTTTAGTAGAACTGTGGCATGCAATATTTTACAGAAAAACTGAGTAGTGCTGCATGCTGCACCCCTGGGAAGTTATGTGAGACCACTGAAGTCCCCAGAGCAGTTTAGGAGAGTCAGAGTGCAAACACTGCTTGAAGTTCCTCTAACTATGGCCCAAATACTGTGCTCTGGGCCTCTGAAAGGTGCAGACCCAATCTACTGCATGACAGCAGACTGTACTACTGCAGCAAGCTCCAGAGTGATTCGTTCTGTCCAGGCCATGGAAGTAAATGATGATCTTCATAAATGCTGCTTAAAGGCAGCAGAAATACATAAACAAGTAAATTCATTCTTGTCTTTAAGGTAGGAGCTGCAAGGTACAAAAAGAGAAACATTGCTGTGCTACTTCTGTGGTTCTCTGTTGAATACCTGCAGAGAGCACCTGTCACAACAGAAACGAAAGAGATGATAACTCTTAACTCTGGAAGGAGTTGAGGTGAGGAAGGAATGATGAAGATCTAATAGTGTCTGAATGGTGAGAGTAGATAAACAGGGAATGAATATTCCCTATTCCCCATCACCCAAAAAACCGTTGGGCACTCAGTGCAATTATGAGATAACGGATTTAAAATTACAAGAGAATGAGTGTTTCATGCAACCCCTGGCAAAGTCTGTATGTACAAAAAAGCTCAAAGATAGGGCAATAGACTGTGGTTTGCTACAAAAGACATCATTCCAGCTGCTGCTTCCTACTCAGGATATTCCTGGGTTAGCTCTTGCCAAAGATAGCATAGCTATGCTGCTGAAAGGACCACCTTCTCCTTACCCTACTTCTAAGACTTTTCTTCTACACATTTTTTTCTGGTCATTGCTAGAGATAAGACCTAGATGGATGAACCTACAGCATGATTCACTACAGCTACACATTAGGGTACTTACACTTAATGATATGCATCTTTATATGTTACCAGATATGTTAAAATGTATACTGCTGCAGATTTCTCTAATTATTCTTCCTACTAGAAGTGTTAGCCTTGAAATTTACCAAGAAAAATTACTGCACCGTGAATTAGTTTGTGTTTAAGGAAAAGGTAGAACTGTATGAATTGAAATAGTTTTGGATAGCCTGAAAGAGGATTAAGACCTGCCCATCCAGGGTGAACTTTGCAGATAAAGCTGTGCTCAGAAGCCAGTTAAGCCGACATCGTGGAGGTGCATTAGGTGTGACTCTGTGACGGGGTTACCTTTGAAGGAGGTAACTCTCTGCTAAACTCAACATAGGTTGATAAGACTTCTCAGAGGCTTTTAGACAGAGTTCTTGTCTATTTTCTACCCTGGCATCTGGTACCTAAAGCTCCAGAGGCAGAGACCTGATGAAATAAAGTGTCAGTATAGATGTGTTTATACACACACACACACACACACACACACACACACACTAAACACTAAATACTCTGCATCTATATGATGATGAGTAGCATCAGAGTGTTGTATGTACTCCCGCACTATGGCTTAGAGAATCAATAACAGATCAATCTGTAGATAATTTTTCATTTGTCTGCCTGGCTCCTGACCAGTAAGACAAGTCAAGAAATGAGCAATCAGGCCTGGAATTACAAGTAAGGAACTTTTGAGAATTATTCACAGATGGTGAGGGAAGAAGAAAAAATTCAGATTGAGACCAAGGGTTGAACAGACTGTTCCTGTCATCAAAAAGAGTTTTAGCCATCAGTGAGAATTAGTCAGCCTATGTTGCCAGACCTCCACCTGCACTTTTTGAGAGCTGTACGTAGTAAAATATTTATGTCTGTCTGACTTCTTCCCCAGCACAGCTTCACTCTAAAGATTCCATTGAACCAAAACCCTCAAAGTAGCTAATAAAACCTGGAGTATGTCACTCTCTTCCACAGAAAGAGGTTGGACATGATGTTCTTCAAGACCAAAATAGTGATTTATAGCTGCAGCTTAAAACCCACCTCAACTACATGTCATCTGTTTTGGCTCAGATCCTTGTCTGGGGTAAGGGCTCTCCCTGAATCCATGTTTGTAGAGGAGAATTTGCCACACACACAGAGCTTTTCCTTTCCTTAGGAGTTAATCTCTAGACACTCTCCAAAAGAGCATGGTAGAATAGTTGCTAAAGTTGAGCCAAAGTTCTATATTTGGCTAGAATGTAGATTATAACAAAGAGATCTTTTGAAAGTTATGCTCAATGCTTCCTCAGCTGATTATAGTCCCACAGCTCTACACATTGCAGTTCCTTTCGTTTCAGTATAGTGGCAGCTGTTGATAGATTCATTGTAAATTTGGCTTCCTGTATTTTTATTTTGCAACATCATAAGTCCTATTGCAATTCCTTGCAATATGTTCCCCTCACAAAGATCACTAGAAAAAGAGCAGTTCCCTAGCATCTTACTAGGGACATCTTACGAACATTTTTTTTTTGTTAAAAGTAGCTAAGAAAGGACTTATTATAAGGGCAGGCATTTTACAGAACCTAACTTGGCTTTAAAAAGACTGTCAGCAAATTCTGTATCAAACTGTTAAAGACTTTTAGATAATTTTTCAAAAATGTGGTTCCAGTTTGTAGCTCCTCTCAATACAGAACAAGCACATTGATAGGGTTTTGTTGGCTGTGTCCTGCTGTGCAATTCCATCTCAGTTTATAAGCAGCATGAGAAAGAACTTGCTACATAGAAATTGAAATAAATTTCTTTTAAAGTGTGATCATTTAAGTGTAGCTGTTCTTTGTATGTGTTCAGAACAGTTCAAAGACTAGCAAGAGAGGAAAAAATGATCTGACATCTGCACTTGTAGAGACAGCCTACTTACAGTATGAAAGATATTTGCCCGAGTTCCATATTTGCTACTGTTTGCATACTGCATGTTAACCAGGACATGAGTAAACTAAAAATGTGTTGATTTCGATTTGCTTTACTTGTTTCTTGAGATAACAGGGTAAGGCCTATACTGAAAAATGGAGGGAAACAAACCTGTCCCAGGATACTGCACTTAAATGTTCATTCACTTTCCTGCTGAAGATACAGCAGCTGCAAAAACCTTCAGACAAATCCAGACACCTCAGGTAGCCTGATAGACCAGGTGCTACACAAATGGGTGAGAAGTTGTAGCTTGTCCTTTCCATAAGCTAGGGAGCCATTGTTGAGCTGGTCCAAATGAGCATATTTCACTTGTACAGATCTCAAAAAGCTTAAGGAGATCAATACCATTATTCTTATCTTACAGCTAGGGAAAATGAAGCATAAAAAGGAGAAATGACTACTCTAAGATTGTGTGGCGTACTAATGCCAAAGACCAAAATGAGATGCAGCCTTTGTGTGCTCTGTTTCAGAGCACTACCAAATTCACATCTTTGCATCTGGTATGAAACTGCTGCAGTCCAGTGATGATAGTTAGCATGGCAGTCCCTGGTATACTTTTATAAATTTCCAGTATATAAAGCGTAGGTGGTGCCATGTGGGTGGAATACCCCAATGCCATCACCTCCTCTCTGTGCCTGCCTTTCGCTAATCTTCCAGCAGAGAGCCCAGAGAGCAGCTGCCTACCCTGGGGGAGCACCAGCTGCGAGAGGTACCAAAGCCCTCCAACAGTGGCATTACTTTTAAACTCTTGCCAGATGAGATCTTCACACTTAGTCTGTGCTGGCTCCTACTGGCTCAGTTTCGTGAAGTGGGAGAGTTATATCCTATAGATATATATATATAAAATATAATTTCTCAGCATTATAATAGGAGACTATAGGATACAGATTAAGCAGCCTCTGCAGAGGTGTCCTGAAGTTATTCAAACTACATGCAGAACTCATTGTTTTGGCAAATTCCTAAACATCGGTATTCCCAAAATCAGAGACCCTAGAAGAATTCACTATGGTCTCTGCATCTTCAGCTATATGAAAACGCTTTATTCCTTCTTAGGGATCTCTTCCTGCTCCTAACACCTAAGAATCATACAGCTAGTTATGATCATTTTTGCTTTAGCTCCTCCTTAAAACAGAAACACTTTCCATGATCCAGACTGCTGGATTTTAGAGTTAATATTTTATATGCACAATGTAAAACTACTTCTGATCTCCACCAAAATGAAAAAATATCTAGGTAATATGAGAAAATAAAAAAATTAGGAGCCATCAATGTCTAGACAGCTAATATGCTGATACATTTACAAACTAAATTTATTTTAAATTCTGTAACAACTATCATCAAGTAATAAATGCAGATTACCTGTGAAGAGCTTCTGTGGTAAGCTGAGTAGTGAAGTGGTCCAGAAATAGCAGTATCATGTGGTAGGGATGGATACTGACTCTGCATTGGATGGGGATGCTGGTTGCTATAGCTACCATAGTTGTAACTTCCTGTATATCTAAAATACATTAAAAACCACTTTTAGTATGCACAATAATTTATTCCCACTAATCATTCCACAACTTTTGTAAAACACACCATTGTTTTTAGGTTTTTAGGGTTTTTTTGTAACAGGACGATGATATTTTAAATCTTTTTCAAAAATATATTTTCCAGCTCAGATGGGAAGCAGATGCCACTAATGAAAGTATGTGTCCAGCACAACATCAAATAGAGAGACCCGTCATGTTTCTGGGACTAATTTTAAACTGCAGACTCAGCTCTGCACTTTCTGAGGTGAAAGTGTCTTTCCCTTTTGTTGTTATCTAATGCCATGTTCCCAGTAAATTGCTATCCAGGCTGGGGAAGTATGGTAAGCCCTGACTTGAAGAACTACACTGAGTTCAGTTGTCTCCTTGTACTGCAGTCAGATGTTCCTTTTTGGGAGGGAGAGAAGCGAATTAGTTTGAATCTGAAGAATGCAACATTCAGCTTTAGCACAGTCAACTCAGTAAGAGAGTGGGATGTGAGGTTGGAGAACCTGACTGCCTTCTCTTTTGATTCCCAACCTCCTGTCTAGGGACATCCAGGGGCAAAGGAGGAAGCAGATTCCTTAGCTCTTGAGTCAGTGTTTGTTGGCCACCATTGTTTGGACCATTCACTAGCAGAAGATGCATGGACACTTTCTGCAATCACCCCATCTTTGTGAACATGTGAACATTTGATCTTCATTTTCTTTCAGAAAAGTTGATTCACATAGATAAAAATGTTTCCTCAAATCACCTTAATCCATCAAACACCAGAGGCAAGGCATTCCTGCAGGAACTATGAATTCTCACATATATACACACATATATACACTATAGACACTGCCTTACTGTGGTCTGTTCCAAGTCTTGAATACTCTTAGCTCCCAAACCTCTGTGCTGCTCTATTTCTGCCTCCACCAAGCAGTCATATTTCTGGATAAGAGATGTTCTGTTTCTCCGTATCCAGGTTTACCCAGTAAGGGCTTAGCAGTGATGTTCAAAACCTAATCACATCTAAACCTAATCACATCCAAGAAGGAAGAAGATGGAGGGTTCAAATTAATCTACTGATACCCTTCCAAACAGTTTGGAGTCTTTCACACTGGGAAAGCACTTCTGCAAGGTTAATGAGTTTGCAACAAGACTGAGGAACACAGTGAAGCCTTTTGAACCTCTTGCATCATGGCAGCACCTGGGCATTTACTAATCTTGCTATACATCTGCTTCTTCTCCATCAATTAGTTTATGATTGGTTTTTTTAGTTATGGATATCTATGAGTTATGCACTGAATCAAATTAGGACAGCACAGAAGAAGTGTTGCTTAATGAAAACAGCACTGAGAGATTTAGTAAGAGTCTGAAGTTTTTCCCGATCAAATAATGTTACATAAATTTATACTTGTAATGATTTTAATTGAGAGCTTTGAGCAAATTTTGGTGATAGAGAATATTGAGAGTATTATGGTGATAATGTGTCTATATCTTCAAACTGTAGACATTTTTTTATCTGCAGGTTAATAGCAGTCATTGAATCACTGAGGTTGGAAGGGACCTTTGGAGTTTATCTAGTCCAACCCCTCTGCTCAAAGCAGGGTCCACTAGAGTAGCCTGCCCAGGATCGTGTCCAGATGGAGTCTGTCCAGCAAGGATGGAAACTCCATAGCCTTTCTGGGCAACCTGCTCCATGTTAAATAAAAATACAAGAAAAAAAAGCTTTTTGTTCATTTATGTTTAAACAGAATTTCTTGTACTTCTATTTGTGCCCATTGCCTCTTGTCCTGTCATTAAACACCACTGTAAAGAACCGATCTGTCTTCTCATCATCCCCACTGCTGAGACCCTCCCTGAGCCCTCTCTGCCTGATGCTAAACAATCTCGGCTCTCTCAGCCTCTCTTTGTATGACAGATAGTCCACTCTCACATCACCATTAAAGTGGCCCTTTCCTGGACTTACTCCAGCACGCCTGGGTCTGTCTAGGACTGGGGAGCACAGAATTGGCTCCAGCTATGGTCTCAGCAGTGCTGAGCAAAAGCACTCTCCTGAGACATGATATAGTGGGGTTGTTATCTAGGCACATCTAGCTTTACAAAATATGGCACAGGAAAACAGGAATCAGAGAAATCTACTGAAGCCTTCTCTTTTAGAAAATATCCTCCAGGCCTACTGTGGTTTTGAATAGAATTAAATGGGATTATAAAACTAAGACATAATATAATTATACAACAGCAACAACAGCCAAAGAATTATGATACCAGCATCTTTGCAATACAGACAACCACATCAAGAAACAGCTTTTACTGTATTTCAAAAAATCACCTAAGCAGAACTTCATCCAAAACCCACAACAACAACAACAAAAACCAAACCAAAAAAAAAAAAAAAAAAAAAAAAAAAAAAAAAAAAAAAAAAAAAAAAACAACAAAAAACCAAACCCCCAAGACACTGGGAAGTGGCTTACCCGTGTTCTTCTCTGTGGGGATACACAGGTATTCTGTGTGTGACAGATGATGAAGGTACGTGGGGACTTCTCATGCAGGGCAGCTGTTGGGAATTCTCAGCAGGCGAGCCAGCAGCTGTTGTCACAGTGTAGGTGAGGGACCATGTGTAGGATTGCATGGCCCCTGCAGATAGGGAAGAACCAAAGAAACACAGTTACCATGGGCTGTCATCCACAGAGGAGCTGGGCTTTGGCACAATTACGGGAAAACAACCAAACAGGCAATGATCGTGGAAAGTGCAGCAAGCGAAGTGAACAAACCAGTCGCATCTGAGGCATAAAGACATCTAGAGCATTTGGAGCATGCAAGGATCCAGAAGAATGAAACAGATCTGGAATGGCTCACACTGTGGACTTCCACTGACGTGTTGAAATAATTTTGCAGGAAAAACCAAAACCCCGGAATAGGACTTAGAAGTGAAAGAACACCAGTGCTAAGATTTTTCAGGCATGATGCACCAAACCCTGAGGTCTCTCTCACGTGGAGAAGGCTGCTGGCCTGCTCAGCTCTGAGGCCTGCACTGAGACAGGAAGTATGATCAGAATAATGAAGGATTAGAAAGAAATGGGTGTTATGCAAATAAATTTCTTGAATCCTTTTGCAGTTTGTAGCTGTTCCACCCAACAAGGTACCAGCCCCTGAAGTGACAACACTACAAAGATCCCCAGATTATAACATGTATATGGACAGAAATAGCCTAGTCATTTCCTTCCTGCAAATGTTTCTTTTTTTTAGTGGCAGCAAGAGTGGGCTTAATTTATTTTTGTCATGTAGAGCATTTGTGGGAAGAGCAAAGCAAAGAAGTGGGTTTTCCACTTCACTTAGAAGGTGCTGAGTTTTTTAATCATCCTGATCCCTTCCAGGCAGGAACTCCAGTTTCATGAGCCAGCTGCTGAGAAACCTTTGTCCTTTGCACACACCCCTTTCACTCAGGAGGCTGACAGATCCATTGTTCCAGTATAACATAGCTCTTGCTGGAGGTCATGACCATACTGGCTGACATTACCCTGCAAATGAGGTCCAGAACACTGAATTTAACCCAATGAGAACACTGGTTTGGGGGGCTCTGGGCACCCTGGACTCTTTTTCTTTAGCTAAAAGGAATTGCAGGAGGTGACTCAGGTTTTTTCAGTATGGACTCTAGGACTTCCTGTAGTATGAAAGGGCCTAATTCAGAGGGGGAAGCAATGTACCACCAGGTCTGTGTCCACTCCATGGCTTTGGGAAGTGAAAAGCATGTTTCAGATGTGCATAATTTTCTTCAGGTGTGTGTGATTTTATTTGGCAATATCAGGCAAATAATTTTTTTTTTTTTAAATGGGGAATTCTGATTCTGGGTCTGAATGAAGGCATTCTGAGCTTTACAAAGTAAGTCCAACTTGAAATACTTTAGCAGGATGTGATTTAGTGCTCTTACAATAGAAATCATTGGATGTGTTATGGCCAAGAGTATTTGTGATAGGTCTGTTTTCACATGCCTGCATTTTCTGCCACTGACTCTTGAATTTTCTGTCTTCATCTCCTCCCGAAACAGAGGACCACTGAGATCCCCAAGACCCCAAGGAGAAAAGCCAGCCCGTGTTGCCATGGACAAATAAGCATTTGTGGTTCCTTGAGTTGAGGAAAATATTGAAGGAAGCCTGCCTTTACTAAAAAATACACTTTAGGTGGAAGGGACCAAAACTACTTACGCAGTTACCAAATAGCTTCATTTGAAAACAAGAGAGTTTTGAAAATATCAACAACTTGTCTACAGAATATTTTAATGAAACATTTCAATTTCAAAAGGTCAACATATTTCCCCAGTGTTATCTTCCAAAAGAAAATGTGCAACTTTCTTACAAAACAGGCCTAAATGCAAAAGGCAAAAACAAAGAGAAAAGAAAGAAGGACAACAAAGAGGGTGAAAAACCCCAAATGCATTTTTTTGGGTAACATTATTGTTTGGGGCTTTTTTCTCACTTTTTTCACTTCACCATAAATCAGAAGTTTTACTTTGACCTGATTTTATTTTTTCCAACAAAATAATTGGCCATTGATCCAAAAATCTCATGACCTTCCTTGCTCTAACAAGAAACAGTAATAACAGAGCCAAAAGATCCTTTGCATTTTGGCTAATATAGTGATTTGGCTGGCCCCGGACATTGTGACAATCTCCTTTTCTTTTTCCAAAATAGTGGGGATCTTATCATAGTCTAAGGAAAATGAGTGAGTCCAGGACAGCAAGATATTTCATGTGTTCCCTGTGGGAAGTCAAATTCCTTGGATGAGAGATTCCACTCCTGGCCTTCAAATCTAACTGGCAGCCACCTCAGTTCAACTTTAAAATAAATGGCTGGAGTGTAACAAGCTTTGTGCTTGTCCAGATGTCACAGAAACAAATGTAGAAAGTAGGGCTTGTACTGGGAGAGTTGTGAATATCTTTGTTTAATTCTCCCCACCAAGAATTTTCTGCGGTACTACAGGATAGTACCTCACAGAGCTTCTCTAGGGAATACTCTCTTTCATTTGCGGGTTATGGTTTAGAAACAAAAGTACCTTGGGTTTTACCGTGAATTTACAGAATGACAGAAAGCAGTGCAAATGTCTTTTTCAGAATGTTCTGCGGAACCTGCAATTGCCTCACTTCTCTTTGCCTTTGTGGAAGGGATGCTATTATCTTCAGTGAAAATGAAATTATTTTCATTATTTCTTGTTACAAAGACAGAGAGGAAGGACAGAAGATGACAACAGATTTGCAGACTGTGTAAGTACATTTGAGGTCAGCCAGGTTACTGCCAATATTGCAGTGGGTGGAAAAGGAGGAATGAGTTAAGACTGAAAGGTTTTCATAGTTAGCTTTTTGATACCTGCCTATGTTCCAGTCCTCTATGAATAATTTCTTCAGCTGGTTGCAGAACTGAACTCCAAGAGATGAAGTCTCTTTTAGATATGACTGAACCCAACTGAACTGCTTTTTTGAAATAAGCAAAAACAATAGTGATTGAGCAACAATTTGCTCTGCTTTGTGTTCTGAACATGCAGGGTTTGATTAAAATAGGCAAGTTCTTTTATTATCACTCTTTCTTTTCTCTTTAAAAAAAAAAGTGATTTGGAGGATACTAACCAAGAGGCCATCTGACCTGTAGGGGAGCCAAATATAAATGGAACTGCTGTTAGTCCAAGAACAGTCCTGTTGTCCTTGATGCCATCACATACAGCAGTGCAGAAAAAAACCCCAGGAGTTGCTTCACGATGCTTTATTTTATATCTGCTTTAGGTTGGAGCAAATGACCACCAAGACACGGTGAGGCACTCCCAGCACTGTGCCTTGTGTCTGATAGCAAGCAGTAGTCAGCCTCACGCAGGCAGAAATCCAGATTCAGACCTCCATTCTGTCCCCACGCAACAAACAGATCACTTTACCTATAAAGCTCCTGACAAACACAAGCCCATCCATTTGAAGGGGAGAATTGCCTTATGAAATCGAAACCTTTCAGTTTTGCACCCTGAAGCGATGAGAATTAGACTCTGATTGTTAAAGAACAGCTGATATTCTCAAATACTCATATAAGTCCAGGAGCTGAAGCTGTAGGAAAAAACCCAAAAATTTGTTCTACTCATACACACAAATACGAGAGGTGCTAGGTCTGTGCCAGTATTCCCATATCTTAATATCAAGCCTAGACATGGAAGAACAGTGACTTTTAATCACCATTTCTGACATGAAGACTTATTTCATGCATAGATTTCTTAAAACTGAACAGCAAACTCCGTAGTTTACTAACATGTCAGGAACTAACAATTTAAGGTTCATTTTGTGTTGTCTAAAAACTGTTGCATTGGCAAATGAGTAATCAGAGCTTTAAGAGGGCGTTTAAGAGAGAACAACATAGTCGGCCATATAGCTATCACTTTTATTGCAATATTGTTGCAGTTTGAACAATCATTAATCTGGCCTTTGTGATTTAGAAAGGATGGAGGCTAATTAGCCTTTTAACTGTCTAGTAACCTAAAAAGTTTAAAATAAAATGTTACTAGTGGCTTGACAGATGTTCTACCACGGAGTGTGATACATAGGATTTACCTTTCTTTTGCTCAGTATCATGTAATTGCAACAGTTTAATTTGCTGGTTTTGTACTGGCCACTGTCAGTACAAGGCAAAAAGGTTAAAAATGTAAGTTTAATAGTTAACTTTTACTGCTAATGTCACAAGCAGGAAAGAGTTAATGATGCCTTAAATTGGGGAACTGAGAGCTAATGGTGAGCAGTGGAACTAGTTCTCAAGATCTGCAAAGCATTTGTCAAATTTTGCATTTACCTCTTGAAAGACACATAAGAAAATCAATAGTGTATTTTAAATACATCTTTGCAGAACAGAGGTTCCTGTTTCAAAATATTTTATGTAATGCCACAGATATGTATATGAAGTAGTTTGAGTGTATGTAATACATCTTCAGCATTCCTATTTTAAAGTATAGCAATTTCCTATACCTAAGACACAATTGTTATTTTGTATTGCTTTATGTGAATGAATACTGCATTCCACGGTGTAATGGTTAGCAAACTAAAAATCAAACTAAAACTGGTCCATCTACATGATGAACATGGAAAACAGAGGCATTGCTAATTGCTCAAATTAAGAAAAAAGAAATAACCACATAGCCATATTTAATTTTAACCAGGGAGTTAATTGCATTGACAGTCAGATTTGGCTTGTGCAAGACAAAGATGATTTTCACAATCGCAGAAGTGAGACTGCACCAAACCATAAGAGTAAAATCCAATTCAACCAAACAAAAGCTTTTAAAACAACCTAAAAATTAAAAGCTGAGAAAAAAAGAACTAAAATAATCAGAAATACCTTTCTTGCCTAAAAAGTTCTACTATGGGAACAATTGTTGCCTTTCAGTACCTGAAGGAAAAGATGGAAAGGGACTTCTTACAAGGACATGTAGTGACAGGACAAAGGCAAATGCCTTTTGGTTAACATTTATATGACAGTCGCTTGGAGTTACGGTGTCTGCAGCCCAAATACAAGTTCCTCAAATCTCCATTGCTGTCAATGGCCCTGAGAACACACAGTTCCCTTCTTTTCAGTCTTTTCCTTCTCGGTACAGCTCTGCATCATACCAAGCTCTGGTTCTGGCATCCCAACCATCCCACAATGCCTAGAGGTCAAGTTCCACGCAACATCAATGTCTCAACAAGAGCCAGAGATCCTCACCACCTCCGCTGTCACCTGAACTGAAGCCATATGGTCACCTGCCCTGTCTAGTACTCGTGTGTCTCTTGTCTATCTGTCCTGGGGGTAATAACATTGTATTTCTCTCCTAAATGTTGTATTGCCTCCAACAGTGTAAATCTTTGTTATGATGTAGGGACAAATATTTTTAAATCTCTTCCCAACACAACATGCATTGTGCTTCCCTGTGGCGCCCTTGAAAACATGAAAAACATTTTTCAGAAAGATTTATTAATTCTTTAGCCACTGCCAAATTCTCTAGTGTGGTAAATCATCACTTTATGACATTCTTTCAAGAAGATTTTGTAACTTTTCTAGTACATCACAAAAGTGATAGTTTCCACATTCTGGTTGCACATCCTATTCAATGAGAAGCAGCAAAGCTGGAATTTCACTGCCTGAAATGCCTTCTGAAAGTCACTCACATTTCTGCCTTTCTTTCCATGAATTAAGAAAACAATCTTTTGATCATACAGACTGTCCTGCCCACATCCAAAAGGTAATGAGTTTTACTCATCAGAGGGTGTTAGCCACTTACACAGCCCAAGCAAGAAGCTAGTTTTATGCTTATTGTTTTCTGTCAATCCTACCCACAAGTTTAAGCTGTCCCTTGAGTGCAAATTTTTTTAATCTGTGGGCCCACAAGAACACAAGGACCTTACCCGTTGCCATAATAGAGAGTAACACTGAAAATAGGCTTTGAACATGTCATTCCTAATCTCTAACATTGACAGATGAAAGTTATCAGCAATGTGTAAAACATCTTTAAGAGAAACTTGCACAGCTATTTAAACGTATGTGGTGTTAAATATGTTGAAAGATGCCCATCTCCCACTTTAGCAGCTAGGAATTCCTGAAGCACTAGTGATTCGGGATTTTGAAAACCTCACTAAACCTAAAATATTTGCCACATCCCCTTCAGGTGTATAAAACATCCAAACATCGGATCTTTTTCCTGGTAAACTGCACATCATGTTTGGATGTGGAGAGAACAGATTTCTGACTTGGGAAGGCTTTTCGTATCTTGCAAGCACATCATGTTCTCAGGCTCAATTTTAGGTGACCAAGTGCAAACGCCACCTTCGAGCAGATTTATCTGCCAGAAGCCAACCTACCTGTGGATGCTGCTATGCCACCATACTCTGGGGACTGATTGCTGATGGGCGACGGGGCGGAGGGCACTTCCACGGAGGTGGCAGATTTAGCTGGGGAGAACGGCGCTGGGGAGGGAGTTGGAGCAGCCGGTTCACTCAGAATAATTTCTTCTCGTATTTCTGCTGCAGAATGAGAGAAAAACCATCAAAGATAGCTAAAGGTAGAGTCACGGAACACTGAGAAACTAAAAAAAAATAAAAATAATTCAAGCAGTTAAGTTCCATAGAGTGTATTTCAAGAAATACATAGCAGGAACCACAAATTTGTGAAAGAAGTACTTCTGTAACGTTCAGCATTACAACCTTCGGTGTACCTTCAAAAGACCTCTTAAAGGAAAGGGCCATTTTTCCTGTTGCATAGGTAGGAAACTGATGCATGGACAGCTTAAGGGATGTACTCCTATAATATACTATTACACATCTAAAATGAGGAGTCCAGTCTGAGTTAGGCATTCCTACACCTAGAGACACTGGAAAGAAACAGGAGTCTCCAGGGCATTCCTGTGGTTTTTGGCCATGACCTTCTTTCTTTGTGGACTGAAAAAGGAGGATATTCTGGATGGCTTTAGCTGCTAAAAATATGTGGAAAATATGCAAGGATAAGCAACTTGTTTGTCAAAAACTGGAGAGGTTATGGCAGGGCAATGAATAAAATTTAAGTCTCACCACACAGAAGATAGTACCTAATTACTGAAATGTTCCCATAAATCTACAGGTTGAAAGTATAAGCCACAGCTAAAATGGAGAATGAGCTTTCCAAAGATGACAGAGAGGTTTAGTTTTCCAAAATTAGTGGGAGATGCAAGGAAGGAACATCACTGAGGACCCCTCATCACAAGGGGTTGCCCAGAGTACAAAAACTAAAGGCAATCCCTGCTAGCTTCTGTTCTGGCAAGGCAGTGTGGAGTGGAGCAGGACTCAGAACTTCCTTCTGTACAGGCACTCAGAACATAAGTGTACCAGTGTACCAGAAACAACAGCTTTGCCATTTGTCTTTTCTCACTTTTCTCACTCCTGCTATCTCTTCCTCTTGTATAAATCCACTGATCCACTGGATCTACCAAAATTCAATGGTGGCTTAGATAGATTAACTAAGGTAAAAGGTTCAGTACAAAAATTTCTTACTGAAACACCAAATGAATGCTTAGGAATGGGGTTTCAGACATCCAGAGTGACGTTGTGAAGCAGACAGTTCTCTCTCAGAATATATTAACCAGGGACGCCTCCCAAATGATTTATTCCACATCATGATATAAGTGAAAACCACTTAGCTCCTGGATAAGCCTCAGTGGGTTAGATAAGGATAAAGATATGTCCTAACATAAAAAAATAGAGAAACAGGGAATAAAACAACAAATAATGAACAAAAGAACAGACTCACCTGTGCTTCCTTCTCCTTTCATTGCCCTCATTAGCTCATTAGCTTTCTCCTGACAATGGAGTGATTCCAGCAGGTACAATACGTAGTCATCAAACATCAAGTGAATAAGATGAAAAGACCCTGGTAATAAAGTGGACACACAAAAAAGTCATTGACTGTCTCAATACACTCATTAAACCAATTATTACGGTACTCAACACAAACAGCACTGAATAAGTCTGCCTCCATGTACTGAGGTATCTCTCTTACTCAAGGTAAGAGAGGTCAAAGCAAAGCAGGGAGTAGCATTCCTGGATATATACAGGCTTGTACAACCAACTGTGGTTTAGGGTGCAAGAAGGCTACCTAGCTGACAGCTGGAACTTGATGGATTGTATTCTCCTATATTAGCACTGAATGTCAATTTTGACAATTGCACCACAGTAGAATTTTTTCCTTTTGTCTGAAGGACTTATCATTTTCTGTCAGAAGTAGAATCTCAAATTGGCTGCCTTAGTGATACATCCTGGTATGAATTTTCTGAACTACCTGCACAGAAAGGGAGTTGCTTCCCATAATTTATAAAGAATACATAGCAGGAATGGTGAAGAAAGGTTTGCCTAAGATCAAAAATCACAAGAAAAAAAAGATATGTAAGAAGAGACCACAGATGCATTTTGGGGGGCAAAGTAGGAGGAGCAAAGCATCAGAGCATTGTGCAGTGCCCTCCTGAAAGGATGAACACCCACCTGCAGGGGGACACTGACAAGTATCAAGGTGGACTTTGTTCAATTTAAGCATTAGACTCCATGACATTAGTACCTGTAATAGTTCCAGACAGGACTTTATCATACAATGCGTTTGTTTTTTTAAAGCTCCTTTATTTATTTAGACTTGCACAGAATATTTCACACATTTTCATTTAAGTCACTAAATAACTCTGACAAGTACAAACACAGTGAGGTGAAAATAATAGCTCAACCAGCAGCTAGCTTATATCAGAGAAAAGTCATCATCTGAGATAGAAACAGAGATCAACTACTGCCAGACCAAAAAAAAAAAAAAAAAAAAAAATTCCTCATGTGGATGTATTCCTTTGGAAATTTCATTATTGCATTTAGGAAGAAATACTTTCATGGGGAAAAAAACCAAACAAGTTTCAAATTCAATCAGATTTCACCATGACTGGTTTTGTCATGGGAAAGTTAGGTTTATCTTGAGATATTTTATTGAGCTTTCACCACAATGAAGCATAACTACCCCTACTCCAAGTTCTGTACTCGAACACACTGCTGTAGGGCAGAGGTGGTTTGAAAGGCCCAATATCCTTATTCAATTCTAGCTGGCAATTCAGCTCTCAGAGTGACTTTGAGCACATTCTTTCTCTTTGTGACCCCGATGGTCTTTGTGTTTCATTCTCTCACTCTACGCCTGCATGGTTTTGTCGTCACTGATATGAGCTGGGCACACACACTGGGAGGTGAACATGTGCCCCTGTGTTCTTGGGCAAGGCGGCAGAGAAAAAGGACGTATGTGACTGCAACACCTTTGCTGTGTGGAGGAAATCTTTGGCTGCTGGTGAACCTGAAGCATCCAGTTCTTCACTTGTTTCATGTGACATAGCAGATTAACACGGTAACAAGTTTCCCCGGCCTTTCAAAGATAAAAAGTGGGGATCTTCACTTAACTACTGCAGAGAACTTGTTTTAAAAAATCTTGTAGGCTCAAAGGCTTGTTAAATAAAATCCTGTTCGATTTAGCCATGCAATAAAGACAGCAGACATGGCTGATCACCTGAGTACTGACGTAGGATTTTCTCAGTGGAAACCCAGATTTTCAAGAATCTCCACAAAATGCTCACTTTTCTCCTGACTGCAGTTTCTCAGTGGGAAGTTTCTATTGACTCTAGTGCAGTTACTAGTGGTAAGTATCTTCAGGGTAAGAAAAATAGGCTAAAATGCTGGCAAACTTCATGTAGCGGTATAAAGCTCAGGGTATTTAGTATTTAACATCAAACTCCTTACTCAGCTTTAATTAAAAGAAAAAGGAAAGTTGCGTGTAGTTTCATACGAATATTTGGAAGTGCAAACTCTAAACACTCTAATGCTAGCAAGGAAACAACAAGAACCCAAGATCTGCTATTTTTAGAAATGTCTTTGTTTTTGGGGGGGTCTAATGCTTTATTTTGAAGTCTTGGGGTTGGCAATACTGAATGCAGCATTTAAAAACACTCCAGTGCCCTTGTCACTCTTCTGAATTTCTCTCTTCCTCTCCTATTATTTCTTCCACTGTGTATTTTTAAGCTCTGCATGAGTTTTTGAGCCCAGAATTTGCATGAAAGACACCAGACAAACAAGGTTTTGGTACTGAATGAATACAATATTTTTATATTTTTAAATAAGTCAAATGAAATGTAAGCTATGCAGTGAAACTGGTATCAGGGCATGCTTTTCAGCATCACAGGGAATGGCTGTTCAGCACAAAGTGCCATAATTTATTCTGTGTTTGCAAGCTACTGTTTCTCACATGAAACTCTTGGGTTCTTTCAAGCCTATGTTTAAGTACTGAGATGGATCCAGTTGTAGCCAGAAAATCAGTCACTTCTTTAGGAAAAGGTAAGAAGTCATTCAAGAGACTGTAGTTAAAACAACAAACAGAATTTGGCTGTAATTTTCAGGAGTTAACAGAAATCATGGCAATAATTACCCAGCTAAGGCACAGTAAGTATCAGCATCTATTGAGAGATACAGCAATTATGTGTAAGTAGCAAAACAACAGTGAGATTTCCAGATCTGGAGAAAATCAAGGAGTTTCTATTACTAATTAGTTACTTTATACGCTGAGTGCATTACCCAAACATTGCCACCAACTGTGCCTTTGATATGCATAAGCAGGAAACAGGGAGGCAGGGAGGAAGGCAGGCAGAGAGTAAAAGAGAGAGGGAGCAGGAGAGAGAGCAGCTTATTTTTTTTTTGTCTGCCGGAGATTGTTTCAACCTGCCCATGTCACCATGCTTAAAAGCTTTGTAGAATCAAATCTTTGTGCCAGTCACTCCAGTGCCAGGTATTACAACTTCCCTCAGTCAGATTTTGGAATAATCTGTTTCAAAGGTAAAAATATACTGTCCTGTACCTAGTACAGATCCCATCATTTAATGCATTATTTCACTTAAAAACCCCCCAATACATTACACTGTGAGCATCTGAGTCTATACCTTGTTTGAGGTGAAAAAAAAAAAATTCAAAATCACTCCACTGAAACAATTTCCAATGCAGTAAAAATGCAAAACTTTTTATCTAAGTTAAGAACAAAGGTGTATATATATGTAAATATTCAGAATGGCAATCAGTCTTTGTTTCTCTCCGTGGAACTCACTTAATACATATGTAATTCTGAAATCTAGAAAGAACTGTATAAATTAAATGCAGAAGAGTTTCTGCCATCTTGCTCTGAGCTTTTTACATTCAGGAGTTATTCTTTTGGAACTTGCTCAACTCTAATTCACGAACAATATGCCAAATGGCTTTGCAGTGAAAGCATAGCACCCTTAAAGTAGATTGTTATAAATTTGTGTCCATGGCTAAATAAACATTTGTGATACTTGGGGGGAAACAAGGTAGGGCTTCTGCCTGATAGGACAAGGATATGGTTTTGTTAATCTAAACTTCAAGGCTCCTCCTGCCTGCACTAGTATTGCATCTGAACAGATTTGTGTTTTTTTGCTGGAAACACAGGTGGAAATTGTAGTCATCCTGGGGAGACTCACTATCCTGATATCTAATGATTACTCATTAATATCTGTTTGGAAAATTCTTTCACAATGGAAATGAAAGTTTCGGATTAAAATATAAACGGTATATAAATATATATTGCAGGCATTATAAATATATAAAACTTATTATATAAATATCATATTGTCTCTAACTGACAGTATCCAGATTTATGCTGTTAGACAGTTCTAAAAGCTCAGCCAGCAGAAAACCTTGCAGTTGTTCAATGCAATGCAACACCCATATAAAACCATTCTTTACTGATCTTCTAGAAACATACTCAGACAAATGTGCATTTATAAAAAGCATCCCTCATGCAAAGTCTGCTCCTGAGTGATGATTGTTCACACTCATGGCACACCAGTGTAGTCATTCTTGCTTTTAACTGATTTTAATCTGAACTCTTTGTATCCCAGGACAAAGCCCCATTTCAAACAGTGTAGGAAAGCAACATGATTTTTCATTTAAAAAGTAAAAATCTATTTTTTCATCCTGACTGACTTCTTTAAAAATGGAAAATACTCTCTCCAGATCATAGAAGCACACTCGTTTTGCAAAGACCAGTTTCAAACGCTATGTCCTTTAAGAGGAGAGCTGTCAAAGTGTTTCACTGGAGAGCTTTTCCTCCACTTCAGCACAAAGTCATCTCCTGGCACGACACGCGGGCAGAGTGCTTTGGGTGAGCAGGCTCACTGTGCCCTGAAGTGCATTAGGGAATGCTCCTATAATTGACTCCCAAGCTGCCCTGGGCTTGCTCCCTGCAGTTCCTGACTAACAGCAAACAGAAGGTACGAGTGACGCTGTCAGCTCCCCTGGCTGCAGCCTGAAGACAGACATTATTGAAAATAATGCCTGAGCATTATTTCCAAATGTCAGTAGCCCCAGCCTATTTTTTAATAGAGCCCTGGACATGTGAAAGTGGGGTATGTTTTTGCTTAAAATGTACATTACAAGCTAGTATACAGATGTTTTTTGACTGTGGCATGCAATTATTACAACAAAATCAAAGTACCAAAGCTGGGCGCACTGTGCAAAGTCATGTCCCGAATCACTCGAGTGCCAAAACAGGACCACATCAGGAGAAACTGCTGAGCTACTTTCTTCAAAGACCCTTGTCTCCTGGCAGCTACCTGCAAGAAGACAGATGTGTCTGACACGGAGAAACTTTTATTTCTACCAGCATTACAGCTGAATGCTGATGCACACAGCCACCTTTTTTTTTTTTTTTTTTTTTTTAATACTGAAAAACTGCTTACCGCCATCTTCACATTAAAATATACACTACAAATTTAAAAACTCAAACTCAAAATGGTCTCAGACAGAAAACCACCTTATAACCATGGACAACCTTCAGAAAGAGGAAGCAATAAAGTATTATTCAAGACTGGATCTCCTTTACACATGATAAAAGGACTGCAAAAAAATTGCTCTGATCTTCATCTTAACCTAATTACTTACATGTTCATTCTTGCTTGCCAGTAAAGAAGCAATTTATAATCAATAATGTTTGATCTACACTGAAAATTTTTATTACTATTTCAAATATGGTTTAATACTGAGCATAAAGTGTTTTATTCCTTCACGTTTTTATTTTTGTGAATTCACTTAGCCATTTTACTAGGAAAAATACTTCCCAGAAAACACACTTTAGGCATCAACTCTTGAAAAATGTATTTATTATGGCCATACGTGAGCTAAAGAATTAGATTCACCCAATCAGCTATTAAAAGTCATGTCAAGTTCTTCATTAAGATTAACAGCTCTGGCCTGAATTTCAAATTGCATTCCACTGATTAGAAGAAAAGTTCCCCAAAACAATGAAAGTATTTCAGTAATCTGGGGAATTATCTCTTGTTTTCTATATGGCCATTTTGCAGCAGGGGGAGAGGCATCATATTTTGGGTTGTTTTGGTTTTACTTTTGAGCTCTAGCAACCGAAATGAAGAGTTGAAATTCTAACAGAACATCTTAATACAAAAAAGTAAGAGAAGTTAAAATAGTCAGCTATATATTTTCATACTCTACGTAAAATTATGTATTGTTAGTAGGCTTCTGCATGCACTTTAATTAAAATAAAATACAAGTCCTTGGTATTCCATATCAACTCAAAAGGCAGCATAAATGTGGCCTTGATTGAATGGTAATGTAGACTTTCATCCTTAGTTTTGATTGTATATAAATTAATTATCTAAGTACCCTTTTCATTACAATCTTAAAGGCCAGATTATGTTTTTATTTGCACTCTATCATTAGGATTACTCTGAATCTGAATTCATCACTCCATATCCCTGAAATATGAATTTGATTGGAAACCTCAACCCCGTTCATTCTTGAACACCATCTTCTGTAATAAAATAAACATGAGCAGAATAAAACAAAATGCTGAATGTGAGCAGTTCTCCATGAAAACTGGTGAGATTTTGCCCACTCGTGCTTTAGTCCTGCTCATTAGCAACGCCTGTCTTTTTTGGTGGGTTTTTTGTTTGTTTGGTTGGTTTTTTGGATTTTGTTTTGGTTTGTTTTGGTTTTTTGGAGTTTTTTTGGGGGGATTTGGGTTTTTTGGGTTTTTTTGGCTGGTTGGTTTTTTTTGTTTTGTTGAGGTTTTGTGTTTGTTTCTGGGTTTTTTTGGGGGGGTATTGTTTGGGGTTTTTTGTTTTGGGTTTTTTGTTTGGTTTTTTTTGTGGGGTTTTGTTTGGTTGGTTTTGGGTTTTGGGGTTTTTTTTGTTTGTTTTGTTTTGATTTTGGTTTTGTTTGTATTTTGTTTGTTTTTGTGGAGGGGGGTTGTTTGTTTTTATTTTTGGGGGTTTTTTTGTTTGGTTTGGGTTTTTCTGGTAATTATTTTTATTTTTTCTGAAAATGTATTACCTGAATAGAGCTCATAATGCACATCAGTGACTCACTCCTCCTTACCAACCTTTACAACACATCTGTCCACCATGGAATCCAACCACTCGATATACGACTCAATGGGGGACTGCTCCTCCAAAAGGTGATCAAACTCCTGATACACTGGCACACAAAACAAAACAACAGCCCACCTTAGTACTTGGATTCTGTTTTAAACAAAAGAAAAACAAATCACAAAAGGCTACCGAAAGCTTCACAATTTTACTGTGTTTTTTATTGCTTAATAGAAACAAATGCATCTTTTTTGGTGCTGACCCAAAAAGTTTGCTGGGCCTCTTATTGTGTTTCTACTGAAAGTAATGCAGTCATTGGAAGTGTTATTTTAATGCGAGCAAATCAGAACCTATTTTTTAAAATTAGTATTTTTATTTAAGTTGTCTGGTGTGCCCAGAAGTGAAATGTTTATGGTGTTCTCTATGCAGAGCGAGAAACTAGGCCTTGACCCCAGTGATGAAAAAGTGTCATGCATGAAATTGATTTAGAAATGCAAAAAGAATCTTCTAGGCACCAAGTGAATGAGTATTGTTGATAGGGTGCTTATTTGTATAATGCTTTAGTTGCAAGAACATGATTTAACGGCTGCAAATCATCGCAATGCCAGACACACACACACAAACAATGTCCATAAACTTCTGCTTCTTCAAAAAAAAATTGCTATCAGTGCAGAAATATTCATTAGCAAGAAGAGTTGCAAAAAGCAATCTGTGTACTTTTTAATCTTTTCCAAGTACACATACTAATGTTTAAATACAAAAAGTTAAAACAAGTAATTCAACTGCAGTCCTTAAAACTTCAGGTCTCATTTATATTTGAGAACCAACGGCTGGGAGACAAAGAATCATGTGCTTTGACACCGCAACAAATTATTCTTCAATTCAGCTAAAATAAAAGGCCCAGTAGGTCAAGAGGAAAGATACTTTCTACCTGTTGTGTTACAGGATGATTTCAATGCGCTAAGCATTTCCATTTATGACTATAAAAACAGGAAGAAGGAATTTCCCACCATAGGAAAGACAGTGAAGGGGGTGAAGGAGGCAAAGCTCAGAGATGACAGCTGGGGAAATGAGCCAGAGAGGCATCCAACAATAATGCAAAGAACAACCTCCCTGCATCGGCTGGATCAGGAAGAGCAGGAATGCATTTGCTGAACACCTGACTACAGCTTTGTTTAGCTGAGACTTGCAAAGGCTGAGTTACCAGAAACATTCATTATGGAAGAAGGGAAATTATGTTTGGGCCACCCTTATCTTCTTTCATTCTTTAATGGAATGGGTAACCTCCCTTTATTGAGAACAGGATCACTGAGAAATCTAAATGTTGTCTCCTTACCTGAGGATTTGGCTAGACAAAAACTGCCTGATGCAACAGATGAAGTAATTCATGTGCTACGCAAAGAGGGGAGCAAGAACAGAAAAACAAATCAGTTGCCTGCTTTGCTGCTGGAGCAATGCAACTGTGTACAGCAACCTATTTGAGAAAATTAAATGTTTAGCCTTTAGTGATTGTTAAAAGTACAGGATCTGAGAAAGAGGGAATAAAGCAGAAATCATGGCAGAGATGGGTACCCCAGCAGGGCAGGAAAGAGGTTCTCTTATACCCAGTGATTTTTCTCTGTTTCTCTCTAAGTTTGTTTATAGGCTTATAAACATGTTTGCTTTTTTCTAGTTATAGTAGCTGAAATTGTACTTGCTTCATTATTAGTACCAAGAATGTGAAAGCAGGCCTTAAGTCCATGCTGTATAAGTCATACACAGCATAGTCACAAGATCTTTGGTCAAGTAGAATAAACATCAAAGATGGTGGGGAAAAAAAAAATCTAAGTTCTAGAATAATCTCTATATGTATCTGAACATCTCAGTGGCATCCCATCTCATGATGAATGTTTATATTAGCTTGCCATTTCTGACTAACTGCTTATTTGACTATATGGGTCTAAAATATGGAAAAACTTGCACAAGTCCAACAGCATTCAGGAAAACTCCATTTGATTTTATTATGCTAATAGCACACATACAAGAAGCTTCCCTGAACATTAAGGATTTTCTGAATGGCAGCCAAAGCTGTTGCTGCTACTAGGGAGTATAACTTTGAAAACTCTCTTTTTCAGCCAGTGGTAGGATGTTGGATAGATACTGAACACATAACAGGATTCACTCAGCTTCTGGATCTTCAGTCTCACTATATGCTACTTCCTTTGCTGCCGTGTCGAGTTTCTATCTCCTCAAAAGTGTAGAGGGCCATGAAATGAATCAAGGGTTAAGAAGGAGAGGAAAGAATACCAAGCACCTCTCCCTGGAAAACAGAGCTAGCAGAGAATGCAAGCCCATCCCTGAACCAAGGAAAAGAACTGAAGAGTTAACACAGTGGGATGACTGCCAAAGTCAGCCTGGTGGAGTCCAGTGTACATGCAAAGGTGTCACTCCCTGAAGGAGTTACCTCAGCAGCAAACCTACACTTGCTGGGCTCCCACAGGTTGGTTGTGCCCTGTTAAGGCTGATTCTGGATAAAAGGTGACCGGTCCTCCTCAGGAGAAAGATGACAACACAAAGTGGCTTCACAGAAGTGAGGTTATGTGAAGGATGTTAAAGACAAAGCTCCGTTCCCTCAGAGCAACTAAATTCAATGTACCTCAGGTTATACCTGAGCTTATAACTGTGCAACACTTGCAGGATGATGGAAGGAATATTTTATGTTTGCAAAAGATCTTTAATTGTAAAACCAATTTGCCAGTACCTCCAAGTTCACTTTCAAGACCATGCCCTTCACTGTACTAGACAGAAGCTAAATTAGCCAATGAGCTTGTTTGGTGTGGGACTTCCACTTAGTCATAAAAGTTCGGAGTGAAAGCGTATCCCATCAAATGATCTTGTTTATGAAAAGACCGTGTAAAAAGGAGCTTTTTATAAACAAGTTTACAAGGGACTCAAATACACAGCCACTTAAGTGTCTAAGTCATTCAAAAGACAATTCTGCAATTCTGCAGCAGGAAGATCGGACTTTCACATGTTCAATGGTTAACTCATGGATTCAGTTTGCTCAGGTTCATGGAAAAAATCCTACTGAATTTGGGTGCAAGTTTTGTGCCATTGGCTGTTCTGGATACTAGAAGGAACACGTCAAGGAACGGTGCCCGGATCTATGCCCCAAAACAGAAGACCTTGACAGGGCTTCGCCTTACATTTCAGTAAAGGTCTCTATATTTACCTTAAGCCTCCAAGCAAACCAATGGTTGCAAAACCAGCACTGCTTTCTCTGAGCTTTGTTTGCAGCAGGAAGCTAAGTTCACCTGGCTTTATTTGAAGATTCTGCTCTTACATTGTATGATGAGCTTTCTGTGTTCCTCCCGTGAGTCCTCCATAGTATAGAGGGTTTGTTTGGTAATGCTATTCAGATCCACATTCCTCCAGTCCTCCAGCATTTGAAATGTGATGTCTGCACTGTGGATCACTGTTCTTGATGCCTGTAATCCAATCCAATCTATTCATTAGTTCATGCTTTATTAGGTTAAAAAATAGGCTTTATCCCCTTTTACGCTTCCTTAGCTGGGCTCACTAAGTTGATTCTCCTCATGGACCCCCACCCACCAGCTTGATGTCTTATGGTTATTACAGGGCCCTCCAACAAGAGAATTATTTAATCAACTGCAAGTATTTTGATTGCATCTACCACAAACCCTAGTGAGC
This sequence comes from Dasyornis broadbenti, assembly GCA_013397935.1. Taxonomy (NCBI): domain Eukaryota; kingdom Metazoa; phylum Chordata; class Aves; order Passeriformes; family Dasyornithidae; genus Dasyornis; species Dasyornis broadbenti. The sequence continues at coordinate 1,220,226 of VZRN01001507.1, read as the reverse complement.
AACACTAATCTGATGCCGCCATTGCTAGACCCCTCACTCTCTAACATCTCTACTCATTTTCATGACAAAGTTCAGTTCAGAACAAAAAAGCAACAAGAAAAATGAAGCCAATACCAAACAAATCCCACTCAGGTTTGCACCCTCCCCTCTCCCAGTCTATGAAGACTCTCATTCTTCCCTCAGCCACGTGAAAAGGTTAAAGCTTCTTGGCCTCCTCATCAGATCCGTCTCTTGGCTGGTTGAGACAGGGATCTGCTGTTGATAATGGGGAGGATGGACGGAGAGAAAAGGAATTGACACAAGGTCATGGTCACATACAACAGATCTCTAAGTTAAGCAGAGATGATAACACACACCAAGGTTGTCAGCTTCCCCAAGGGAGTGCTGCGCTTGAAGAGTCCTTCACCTAAGAGATTTGATCCCAGGTTTGGTGCAGAAGGCTGTGGTTTCTCTATCTTGATTTCCTCTGAATTCCTATGGACCTCCAGATTTCAGTGATGATCTACCATATTTGGGGAAAGGTAGCACAAGGATCTCTCTTTCCACCACTAAAATAATGGGGGAAGAAACCTACCAAAAATTCCTTGCAGGAGTGGTTTTTTTCCCCCAGAGCTTCTTCCTGTGGGCTTCACCTCTCACAGGGTTAACCTGGCTCCTTCCAAAAGTGGAGCTTTCAAGTGACAGGAAAAATAAAACTATCCCCTCCAATACATGGATTAAATGTTAATTAATTCAAAGCATTCTCTACTTTTTTGTACTACACAGAATTTGGCTTCATGTCTTTTTACAGGTAATTCTGATGCAAACTGGTGAAAACCAAACACTTTGGAGCAGTTTCTATATTCATTTGCTATGGCTACAAGGACATGTCTATTCAAAACCCCAGTTCAGCTGTTTTCCCTTTCACTAGTTTGCATTTGATTTATAATATACAATTAGACTTGGAATTTATTGTTGGGCATGTAGAAAGTTTTCTTGCTTTGCAATTGGCCTAATACAAACTGCTCTGAAATCAATTGAATGTCTCTCATTTATTTCCTGGAAATGAACCATCTCTTCAAAGCAAATAATAATTTTGTTTCATGAAAGTACCCTGCTGAATGTAATGAACAGGGGTTGCCAGTTGTCTAGAAAAGCATTTTTCAATGATTACTTTTTTATTTTGTAAAGGTGGCCACAACAAATATTGGAGACAAACGGCTAATGTGATCTCCTCCTCTGAGTAAAGCCCAACCTGTCAACTAATAAAATTATTTGAAAAGTCAGTAAAAATGGCCTTCATCAAACTTGGGTAACTGAAATATTTACTTGGCAGAGATGATTTAGGGATGTCTGTCGCCGTAGTATTTGTGAGAATCTTCTGGACACTGCAGGAAAGAAGAGACACATATTTACATACTGTGCTAAATAAAGATAATTATTTCAGAAAGCATTAAATTAAAACAAGAACAACAACAAAAAAAAAAAGATCCAGTTTCCTATACAAAATTGTGGCCACATAAAATTCACTCAAATAGCCCAGTTTAAATTAATTTAAACCTTGACCTAAACCCTTAAATCTGGATGCTCAATCAATTTTACAGAGGCATATTACAACCAATTATTTATAGATGCTGTGATTAATGAGATGACAACAGAAACATAGAGGACAATGGAAAAGCTTCGCTTGTTCAGCATAGCAAATGTTCTCTTGCTACACAAAAGGACTGAAGAACAGAAAGAACTATTTAATAGAAAGAAAAATGTTGGTGGAAGAACAAGTGGGCATAAAATAACGACAGCTACATTATGTGTGGAAATGAGAAAAGGTTGCTAAATCCTCATGCAATCAAGTTTTGGAGGAGTCTTTTGACTAGACTAGTAGGGGCTAAACTCTGATCCACATTCAGGTAGAATTTGATCAAAGTTTCTGAAAGCAATTGCGTGACATATGAATACATCATGGGCTGAAATGGTCCAGGAGGTACTTGCCAGTCCTCTGTTCTGAGTTTAGCTCTCTGCAAGTGATATAGACCTTGTATTATATTTGCTATTCTTGGGAAATGGGCATTTAAAATGCTGTATTGTACTTTTATTTTTTTCTCTGAAATCAGTGACTTGGGAACTGCAAAAATGACCAAAGCTTGCAGTTCCTCCTGTCAGAACCTCCACTGGCTGTGTACACTACCACAAATTCTGATGAGAAGGAAATGGCTGCAGAAGCAACAAAGGCACATGTAAAAGGCAGGGTGCACACAATATTTTCCTCATATCAAAAGCACCAGATTAGCAGATCTGCCCAAAGAGACATTAGATGTGGTCACAGAGTGAGTTCTCCCTGTATGCTGTACTTAGAGGCAGTTAAAAAAATATAGATTGAGAATGACTAGAGAGTGCACTTTCCATCTCTTTCTGTCTGCCTGTAAGATTGGAAAAGATTTTGCTGTTGAAGAGTCTCGATATTTTTGAACTCACAAATATGTGGTAAAGCATACTCTCAGTTCTGACTTTGTTTAATTTTTAAAATAAATTAGCAAACAATTAAAACCACCCTGAAATTAGTTGTTCCAACTTACATCCTGGCTGTTCCCAGTAACATACACACCTAATTTTCCACGCTGAACAAAATACTTAATCCTTCTCCTAAATTAGTTTTTTTTTCCCCTTTAACTTTGTGGTGTGGAATTTAGTGCTCATGAAAGGCAAAGAATTGAGAGCTGTGAAATAAAGCAGGCTTTATCAATAGGTGATGTGCACTGCAGGCATCTACAAAGCATGTCTGAAAAGGACTAGTGCCCTTTCCTGTGGTGACAGGGTAATTTGATCTCCTTCATTTTTAACTCTGGCACTTTTTTGAGTAAGGGCCTCAAGCTGTATTCAAATTCTGTTAGCCTAAAGGTTTGTTTAATAATTTTCTTTGCCTAATATTTTCCTTAATGTTTGCTTTCTAGCAACAAAATTAGTTTCTTATCAGAATCCACAAGAAAGAAAAAGAAATCCTCATTTTGAGCAGTGCCTCATTTTGCTAAATGAGATTGGTTCTCATGAACAAGTAGAGATTGTAAGTGAATGCAAGATTCATAATGATGACAGGTTTTAATTCCTAAAAGAACACTAGTCTCACTTCCAATTAATTTGTAACCAAGAAACATTATGCATCCCAGTTTAACAGAAGAGAGATTGGGCAATACATACACTCAAATTTGATATTCCTTAGGTTTTCTGGCAAATCATGGAGAGCTACTTTCAGCCACTCATCCAGTTGCTTTGCAAACTTTCGGATCACCTGCGTCAAACTGAAAAAAGGAATCACAACATCACAGCATGTTTACTCTGTGCATTGTATTACAAAATCTGTGAGTGTGTGAAGACCACGAGTCATTTATTTACAACTCATTATTATGCAGAGTTGCTAACATATTTTGGTTTGTAGGTTTAAAGAAAAATTTCTGAAAGTTCCACCAACTTTTGCAAAAATAGCTAAATATATCACCATGTTCAAAACCCCACAACTCTGTATGGCATTGCTTTGATACTTTCAAACAGTATTTTTACTTTAAATAAAATCATTCCCATTCTCTACAAATATAAATCCACAACTGTTTGAAGAAGACAATAAATCAAGCTTTGGATTTCAGCTCAGCTGTGCCCACATTTACACAGATGTACAAAGGGATATTCAAGTAGAGCAACAACCAACAATGCTGCAGGCCAGAGCCAGTGAGTGGGTGATGACAGTGGTGGGGAGGAATTTTCAGGCCAAGCCCACAGAGGTGGAGGAAGTGGAGGTGCAGAGGTGGAGCAGGACCTGCCTGCTTACCCCTGCACTGGACTGGAACCTCCCCAGACAAGTGAGATTTCTCTCGTCTCTCTTGCTACCCTTTCCTGACGGTTCCATCATTTCCTGTTAAGCTTGGTGGGCAGCTCATTCTGCCCTTTACCTTGGAATCCTCAGTATAAAGTTACAGCTCCCAGGAACAGCTGCAGAGTGTTGTGCAGGGGAGCCTAACAGCTGGTTCTGACAGACAAAGCTGCGCTGCCTGTGGCAATACTAGGAATGCACAAGAGAGAGACAGAGAAAAGATACAAGGAACTCTCTCCTTTTCAACGAAGAAGCTTTTCCTGTTTGTGCTCCTAAGGCACTGCACTGAGAGCAGAGGTGGTAAAACAAACGGGCCACAGGCCTGCTCTGGTCCACAAAAACACTCAAGAGAACAGGGGATGGATGACAACCGCTGGGCTCACTAAAAAGTGTCTTTTCTGGATAGCCAGAATTTATTCCCAGGAAGTATCTCAGAGGATTCTGGCTGAGTCAGCAAGATTTCCTTCAGGAGCTTCCATTGCAATGAGACCCTTCTTCACCCCCTCCAGTGCAGGCTATGGCTTAATAGCCACAATCTGGCCCTTTATATGCATTACAAAAGTCTATATTCACACTCAAGTCTCTCCTTATTTGCTATGAAAGAACTAAGCAGCTTGAGAAAAGGACTGCTGTTCTGTTTAATCCTTCCAATGAAATAGATTTGGGAGGGTGAGGGGCAAAGCCTGTAAAAATATACATGTCTTTTCTAGAGAAGCCCATGCTTATAGCAGATTTCTTGTATAAAATACTTTCACTTTGCAGACACAGAATGTACACTGGAGAGCAGAACAACATCCTGAACACATTTTCCTTGATTAGAGACACTTTAAAATCTTAACACACAGCACTAATAAAAAACTCCTAGAGCAATATTCTTAACAAATTACTCAATGTCAAGAAAACATCAGACAAATAATATTACAGGTGTACAAGACTGTTCAGAAAAAATGGTTTCCTGATGCTCATATTAGTAAAACCAAAGGGGAAAACAAGTTGACTGCACTCAGTGATTACACTTTTTGCTGTGGATTGTTGACCTCAGTCCTGCTTTACCTCTATAAAAAAAGACTTCCTGGACTGATGTGAATGCCAGGTAGGAAGAAAACAGCTGAAATCTACCACATGGATTGGAAAAGCAAATTTGACAAAAAAGAGGCAAATACTTCTAAAATAAAGTCATCCTGAACCAGTCATGCTTCTGTTCTTCACAGGATAGTGTTTAAATTAAACCAGCTTGTTCAAGGTTTCACAACCATGATCTTCATGGGTTTTATTCCTTGCAAGCAGGATGACAGCAGGGTTCCAAGAGTGTACACAGAGGCAAGTGCTTAGGTTGCAGCGCCTGAATATGCATGTGAGTATTTACAGACAGAGCAGCTGGGCCACCTTGTAACAATGGTTCAGAATAATTCTGTTGTTATCCCAGACTAGCTAGATAGGATCAGACGTTTTCATAAGACAGTGTGGTACTCTGCAACCTGCAGACTTCTGACACTCCCTGAAGGCTGGGACGTAACTATCAGCTGAATGCTAAGAAGGTGAGATCCTTCATCACATAAAAACCCCCAACTCTCCAAGTTTTTCATAATACAAGTCTTGTTAAAATCTGAACATCTCTTCAGGAACATGTAAGCTCTTCAACTCCTTTCAAATGACACTGCACAGCAAGCAGCTCTCTGAGAACTGGTGTAATTCTTGAAGAAGAGAAATGTAACAAAACCAGTTGAGCTGGAAGGGGGGTCAGTTACCTGTCAGGTAAGGCTTGTAGTACCGTTGGCATCAAAACTCCAGAAATTGCCTTGTACAGAATTGAGTCACAAACTCCCACTATATTCACTACAGTTGAAGAACCCAATACGGGCAGCATATGAGGAGGCATCCCTTGCCAAAAGTGCAGAAGAAAACTTTGAACCTGCAATCACGAGAAGAAGCAGGGATGTTAAAATTAAAATAATCAGAGGTCGCAAACACCGTTCTCTTTAAATGATGCTGCTTACATGGGCTTTGTTTTGTCTCCAGTGCTGGGCTAATGTTCCTTCACTAGACAGGCTGGTGGTGTAACACAGCACACAGTGGGATAATCCACCACAGGCTGAGGAGACACTCTGAGCTGGTGACAGGGAGTCTTTGTGTTACTACAGCAGAGATGCCCATAGGAATCACTGTATTTTTACCTTCCACCAGTGGCTGGAGAGTGTGACTCTTTGGCTTCTAAATGTGAAGATTTTTTCTCTCTCTTTGCACTCTGACCCTGTATACCAAGGAATGCAACCTAGGGCTTGGTGAAGGGAGGGAAAGGAGGATAGCACATGGCTTACAAGGGTCAGTATAGCATTATCTGTCTTCGTTTTGGAAAGAAACACTGCACTTTTGGATTTTGTCTTTCCTCCACTATGAAGGAAAGTGGAGAAAAAGTGGAGAAAGGAAAAAAACCAAAAACAGTGTGGAGATTTCAGACACAGCAAAATATACCTCTGAAAATATTACTTTAGGAAATAAAGGTGTTATTCAGAGAATGATGTGATCAGTTTCACAGGGGTCTGAACACCAGCATTGACGAAGGATAACTTTCTGCACGCAATCTGTAGTGAAGTAAGCAACCACACCAGGTATAACAAAGAGTATTTGCTATTTATATACTGTTGCTACTCAGCCCCTTCCCTACCATAGATCCTGATAAACTCAGTAAAATATAGCATCTTGCTCTTCAGAAACTATTCTGAGACTTGCCTGGCTAAATTTCCTTAACGTGTCATGTATTTTTCTCACATGGAAACTTCCAGACTGAGTACAAAGCTGGTGCAAAAACAGCTTTAAATCAGAAGAGTGTGAGAATTAAACAGTAAGAAGAAGAAAAGCAGGGAGTTTCTTCCCATTGTTCAGAAGACAGAGTAAAAAGATCTATAAAACCATTTCCTTTGTTATTTTTAATTTTTCCAGGACCTGAATGTCATATTTGAATCAGGTCCTCAGTATCTCTATAGCCAGATTTGTTATCCTGGATAAGAAGCCATCTTCCCATGTTATATAAACCTGCTTGCATTCCAGGAACATTTTATTTTTCAGCCCTAGCTATAAAGCTGTCGAACTATAAAGCACTGCCAGAAACCCCTCAGATTCAGTCAGATATGAACAGGTACAAGCCTTATCCGTCCTAAGAGATGCTATTAACTTCTGAGCAGTGTGTGTGTGTTCCTAACTGCACTGCAGTACAGCTGAGCAACTGGAGCCTTCAGCTCTGGCTGTTTGGGATCTCTGCGAGGCTGTAATCCACCCGGCACTCTTCCTCATTGTTAACAGGCCAGCAGAGCCCACTGTTGTGGCTGTGACACCTGCTCTGGCCCTGCTGAACACTCAGAGCAATTCCTTTGGACAGTTCAGCCCCAACAAAAAAGCTTGGGAAAGTTGTGGTGGACACACTTCTTGAGTTGTACGAACTGGATTGTCCGTCATCTCATAAGGGCATATTGCTACCTTAATCCTGCTGCAGAAGAGAGGACAAAAACATTCTCATTGCTTTTGTTCCCCCAACTCGCATAGTGTTACAAGTGAGATTTAGTTCTATCAGTCACATATTATATACTCAAGTACAGCTGTTGTTCCTTGCTCCTGAAAAGGATCGAGCACCACAACCCCATACGCCTGTAATATAACATAAAAATAAGGTCTCCAATCCATTCAACTACATCATTAAACTACAACTGCGGTTTCTAACCATACCTCATCAAAGTTTGCTCTTATTACAGTGTCTAGTATCCTCTGACAGTGAGTCCTATACATCATGATAAAGGTAGAAACCTGAAAAAGAATGAGGGAGGCACACAAAAGATCATTCTGCTTTAAGAAATCCACTTTTAAAATATCAGAATACACAGCACAGATTTTTTTCTTATCTACGATCAACTGCAAAAATAATGAAATCAGTTAAAATCTACTTAGATTAGCTGTAAGATGAGTTTTCTTCTCAAAAGTAAATTCTCCCTTTGAATTCATGGATTTTTCTGTCAATGGGGATTCTTCAAATGTAAGAGGAGCAAAAAGCCTCAGTGAGATCAAAGACAAGAATGTGGCCCTAATTAGGACATAAAGAACTAAAAAACTCTATTCTTTTGTCCACTCCACATTGATACTACACATGTGAATAGAACTAGAAACCTAGCAAGCTCAGCCAAGAGAAGCCAGAGCATTTTGTCATATGTGCAGATAGGATTCTCTGAATTTCTACTCTAGAAGGATAAGAAATGCCCTAAGTCCCTCTCTGCTCAAAAAAGCATTAGAACTGTTTTTCAGATTGCCATCAACTGTGTTCACAGATTAGAGAGCTGTAACATATTTTAAAAGTTGTCCTCAAACCTCACATACATTTAAAAGTTGCCCTGCTGTATGTAATGTAACTTTTAAAAAAATGTGCACGGGCATTAGAAATATTGTACAGCTGATAGTGTCAGCTGCCTATTTTAAAGGAAGATATTTCTTCCTATTAGATGAAGTAATTCAGTCCCCCATATATCAAGTCAAAGCATTATTAAACTTACTCTAGTTTAAAGTCTTTATGTATTAGACAAAGCCTTCATCCAGAGCAGGGAGGTAAAAAAAAAACAAGACAAGTTGAGAAAAGATTTCCAAAGTGTTACCTTCTCCTCTGGCAGACTGGCTGGCAGATTTAGATCTTTGACATTTGGAAACTCTGGCAGCAATGTTCCCAGTTTGGATCGTGGTGAATACGCCACTGTCTGTTTGGTTACTTCTTTTTTTCCTGTCTCGTTGACCCAGGCTGCTCCTTTTTTAGAATACATCACATCATAATACTGGGAGTTTTCTTTCACTGCAATTCCATAATAATGGTACCTGATACATAGAGACGTGCATTTTATAAAGCAGATTGTTTGAAAACTAAAGAAAAATATATGGAGGCAAGGGAAACAGATAATGCAAATGATTCCTACAGCAAAATAGACTGAGCAATAGTTAACATATTATTAACAAGCATTGATTCAGTAGCAGAATACTGTGGTAATATATTGAGCTTACAATTTTTATTCCTTGTGCTAAAAGTAAGATGACTATGCTGTAGGGCAGGAAAATAACGTACTTCCATTTTTTAACTTCATAGTAAAAAAACCAAAAAAGCATTCTAAAGCTACTTGTTGGCAGAGATCTGTTGTGCATCTGCTCCTGTAGTTCTGCAGTAAGCAGGGATACAGACCCTCTGGACTGGCCCTTCTGTTGTTAGCTCCCTGATTCTCAGGCTGTTGAGGCTGGTTTGGTCCCTGAAAAGCATGAATCTTTATTGCAGAGGAGTTCATCAGAAATGTTTCAACTTCAACGAAAAGAAGGGGGAAAGGCTTATGCTGGAAAGCAATGAATGGCAGGAACTGTACAGTTTCAACTACTTGCTTCATACCCCCAGCATCAGCACTGGGCTTTGATCAGCCAGGTACACTACACAGCACTAACTCTGTCTGTGCAGAGCACACTGGGAATTACAGTGTAGAATTACACTGGGAATTATGGCACAAGTTCGTGCTACTACTCAGCTTTATTATAGGTGCTGATGGAAGCGTTGATTATCAAGCAAAACTCTTTCGTCAAAACAGTAAAGTTAGCTTAGTCCTTTTGTAATTTCTGAACTTTGATTTCAGTTTCTCAGCTGTAGGCACCCAACCCATCAGTTAATTTGTAAGGATTATAAAAGGCATCACAAGATTTTGCTGCTGGTATGCTTTTCCTTCAGCCAAATCCTACACAGAATTTTCAATGATCCTCCACTTCTCTCCTTAAAGCCTATCAAAAGCCTATCAGATCATGATGAGACTCTCTCTGCTGGCTCCCACTATGGTGGCACAAGAAGTTTCCATCTCTGGATGCTTCTTTTACTGTTCAGCCAGTTATTATTTCAGAGTGCTGCCACCAGATCTGTTCACTTGAATATACGTGAATTTGCTTTAGGCAAAATCAACTGGTTCTACAAAGGTCATCTATGAAATTAATTAAAGAGTAGCATCTAAGTGACCATAGTTTAAACTAACTGGTGATTTTCCTTTTTCCACTCGTGGTCATTCACTCACAGATCAGCATGTCATGATCCCCAGCAGAAAACGGCGGCAAAGAGCTGCAAACCCAAACTTTTCTATCAGCACAGATGAGCTGAGAGGGGGCCTGGGGAGTTGTAGGAAATTTCTAGTATATGGTTCCCTGGCCATGCTAAGGATATTCCCTATTTTCCTTTAAAAAAAAAAACAAAACATATCTTGAAATCAACATTGAACAATCCAAGTAAAATATCTTAAAACATTACACTGACACGGTATTAATGGAATTTCCTAGCTTCAATACCTGAGAAAGCAACACTATTGGCTCCAAATTTTCCCATCAGCTTGGGTCAAAACATGCACTCTATACAAATGCCTTAAATCAGTGAAGGAAGAAAAAAGCAAGCCTGCAAAGTGTAGTAGAATTTCACTGTGAGCTATTTAATTCCTGGTATATTGCACTTAGTAGTAAACTGTGCAAGAGTTTTCCGTGTAGTTTCAAAATCATATACACAGCAGTAGCCAGATAACCTCCATAATCTTTCTAGATAGCTTCTTCCTTCAGTAATTGTACCATTCCAAATGGCAAAAACTCACTGGAGTAGTTTACACAGATTCTTTTCTAATCACTCGATTGTATTTCTATCAGGGGGAAAAAAAAAAAAATCAACTGAATTCAATAAACAGGGCTTGAAAGTTTGATATATAGAAGAATAACATGCGGACAACAAAATCATTTTTGTGCTAAAGTGGAATACTTTTTACCCTCAAGGATCTGTTATACACAGCACTCCTTTAAAGAAAGAAGCAAAATTCCCTTCACACTATGTAGCTTCCACTGGTTTAACTCACACCTTGCGCACCAAATTGAAGACGTTCAGACTACACCACAGAAAGAAACTGGCTTTTTTGTTTAGCCGCCTCCTCACGGCTCACCGGTGGTGGAACTGTTTCTAAGCTCAGTGCGCCAGAGAACAGCTGCATGCGTGCATCAATAAACCAGCTGCAAAACAGAACGCTCACCGCTGCTGACCAAGAGTACAGCCCCCTTGTAGCTCTGAGCTTTGTAATGTTACAAGGCAGCCGCGCTATAAAAAGACTGAAGGCAGAACAGTGTGAAGTCAGATAATCTTAACCACTTTGGTGGCTGAATTTCCTTTGGCGGTAGCAGGGAAGTGGAACAAAAATCATACTGGCAGCAATCGGTCAGCACAGTTGGTGATAAAGGGACTAAAGTGTTAATGCCTAAAGTATTTTCTTTACATAACACTGAACTGGAATGCAGTCAGATGTTTCTGGAAACAAAACCAGAGCTCAGTTACAGCTGTGCTGGGTCTACCAAGGAGAATATTTATCCTAAAGTACAGAATGCATGCAGTCTTTGTGTGTATGACAGAAACTCCGTATCTGCTGGACAGGGAGCAGAACCACTGCACAAGTGGCATGAAAGGAGTATGTGACCTGAAACCTGCTCTGACAGGCAGGCAGGTTAGGGGGCAAAAATTGTGCAAGAAATATTAAGTCTCACGGATTTTCATCCCTGGTGAGAGTGAAGAGACAGCTTTTGCAGGTGCAAGACACCTCTAGTCTGCAGATCAAGAGCGTCCTGCCCTCTGAGAGACTCCTGGAGCTGTGGGAGGAGCTCTGGTTTGGAAATACGGCAGTGTTCATTCCTTTCGTTAAATGGAAGGACAGGTAACAAAGTTGGAGCTAATGCCAGGATGATTTGATGGGCGATAGAGGGTACTCACATGAATGTGTCCACAAAACACCTTATGCACACTTCCACTCCATCTTTAGGAACCTCCACAAAATTTATGTTTAGTACTAATTCCTGATTCTCTGATTATGGACCTATCATGCTTTCCTACTCTGCTGTTGGGGTAGCTCAGAATTTCTACCTGAGAGATTTCTGGTGGCTTTGATGAGCGATGTTATGGCAACTCTAAATTTGCATTTGGGAATGGATTTCAAATCTTCAGTTAGCTGCTTAAATATGTCTGCTCTAGGAAAAGAAAGCCTAGTTACAAAAACTAAGAAAATATCAAGCTGCAGGAAAGAACATTGTGTCCCATCAAAGAAATACTGCTTGACATGGACCACTTATTAGAAGAGCACAGTAAATGTATCTTTAATGGCATTTCTTTTCACATCTTAGTTTATTTTTTTCTTTAAAGAGCAGGTCATTCTAGCTTTAGTATGTAAGCTCAGTCCTAATAGCATGTTTCATTCATCATTTAGCAATATTGTGCTTTTCAGGCTTTATTTGGAAAGAGAAGCTTTATCAACAAAATTTTGCAAACACACCATCTCACATTTTCATTTTCCTTTCCATAGTTTTTCACTTCTGATCTACAGACACTACACTTTTGTTACTCTGTAGGATTCTGTGAAAGCTAATCAAGAAAAGCAGATTTAATTATGTGAGGGGCCTTATCTTGCCAGAAGAAGTTTCAAAGCTCCACCGGAAAAATTTCATGGAATCCACAAGCAGAAAAAAAGTATAAAAACATCACTGTATCCTCTTTATAAATTAGTAGAATCACATCTTATCAACAATTGGAAAAAGTCAAATACCCCAGGAAGTGCATTCTTAATTCTGAATCAGTTTCTCACTCTGGAATTAGGATGAACTGTTCTCAGAAAATACCATCTTCTGGGTAAGGCAATAAGCAAATTCTTTAATCACTTAAAGGTATGTTGGATTTCATTACATGGAAAAATGGTGGTAAAATACAGGTTTGTGGACAATTTCAGTTTAGGTCAATGTATGTTCCTACCTAAATTCTAAAGAGCATTCTGACACTTGTCCTCTAGCCTGAAACATGATGCAAACCAGTTGTCATTTCCCAGTCTCCAACAGTAGCTCCATTACTCCTGAGTGTGAAAGTCCTTTACGTTGAGTAAAGTGAGCTAAGATTAAAAACAATATGAGAACAATATGGAAAACAGTGCTGATCAAATCAATAAAAGACTTCCATTAAACCACCTTTGCAGGATCACTGCTGAGTCTATAAGATAATGTAAAGACTACAATAGAACTTCCATCAAAGTTGGTTTAAAGGCTGCAACTGGACAAACTCTTCCCTGTTCTCATACGATTCCATTCAGTAAATCAGAGCCAGACAGGGCCGTGTGAGAGATGATAATAACACCATACACCGCTTACTTTGATTGGCCTCTGGTTCCAAGTCTTCTTGTCGTCAGTTGTGGAAACTGTTGCCTTATTATCTGCAAATAAATAGAGCTGATATTAAGACAAATGGATAAGCACATTTACTAATACTTAATTTAATATGGACTTTGAAGACAGAAAAGCAGAAAAACTGTACTGTGATGTCAATAAAATATGTGGCAGGAGAAATCAGGAACAATGCTCTTGATTTTTGCCATTACTGTAAGAGGGGAAAGAGACTTTAAACATCCCTATAATTCTATTAACTACCATTAGTTTAAATACTTTCAAAAGTTACTGGAGTATAACATCTTTCCTTCAAAATCTAAACTAAGGAGGACTGTAATTAGAATTAGCCTCCTATTTATTTATGTCACTTTGCAGGATCAACAAAGGTCTCTACAGACCTTCACAAACCTGTCACTAAACACTTCTTTTTCTAGAAGATGATTCTCTGAAAAGATTTTGGTATTTGACAGGTGTATCGTTTCTACCAAGGAAAACTCATCATGGCATTTGTAATGATACCTCATAATCGATTTGTCCTCCATGGAAAACAAGTGGATCTCAGAAACAGCAGGATATCCCCAAGAATTCAAACTCCACTGCGTCAGCAGACAGTAAAAGAACATTGCTACTGTAAACCAAAACTTCTTCAGTGCCAGTTGCATTTAAGGAAATGAATCAGTGAATGTAGGCCGTGCCTTCAGTAATCAGAGATTTTATCAACCAGGTTAATCCTGATGAAAAGGCTTTGCTGTAGTTGCTGGAAAGGAAGTGCTCAGCACCTCTCAGGATTGAACCAGATTCTTAGTGGTGTTGCAGTAAGAGGAAAATTTTTCTGTGAGAACAGTCATGGAACAAAAACTGCCATAAGCCTTGAAGATTCACTTGCAAAGTAGTTTTTTCCTTTTAAAATTTGTAATCCATTTTAATTGTGCTTTTTATTATACAAATTGCCAAATGCTTCCCCCTGGGGGGTTAACACCAACTGATATTAAAGGAAAACAACCCTGCAAGATGGAATATGACTGTTCAACTAGGAAAAGAGTCAATTTAAATTGATTAAATAATATAGATTTTTTTTTTCTCCTTTAGTCATTTTGCCACCGTGATAAATATTTAATCCTGATTGATGACTGAAAGCATTGAAACATGTATTTAGATCAAAAGGTGCTATATAAAAAAAGACATTACAAGTCAAATATTTGACCATTTCTTCAGTACTTGTTTTGAGGTTTTAGCAAAGGTACAACCATCTTCCCTTTGTATCATGTAAAAATCGACCTGTGATGGTTTCCAAGAGCTGTGCACAAGGTGGCTGATGTCAAAAATGCAGGAAAGACTCCGAGTCGCTAGGTTGTTCAGCTTTAATTTCTGGAGCAAAACTTCAGCAAACAGTAAAACACTTTTGTGGAGCTGTGAAAGTTCAGCCTAGCTGTTTGATAAATGAGCAGACAGGCAAGCAGCCCTTCTTTCTTTTTTTGTATGGATTCAATGAAGCCTGCCTAAAGAACACCACATGCTGTTCCAGCTACTGATCTAACATTCCGCAACATCTCAGCCTTCCAAATTCCCTTTAATTACACATTAATCCCACCCCTCTCTCTTTCATTTTCTGCAGACAGGGCTGGGGGCTCCACAAGGCTGTGGGAAAAAAGGCAGTAGTTGAAGAACTACTTTCTGAGGATGTTTTTTTTTGGGCTACGGGATTTTTTTAGGCTTGGTTGTGTTGGTTTTTTTGGTTGGTTTTTTGGTTTTTGGGTTTTTTTTGTGTCAGTTGTCATTCAGAAAATACCACCCATCTCCAAAAGCTGATTTTACAGCAGTTGACTTTAATATTAGAGATAGTTTTACTCTCTTTTTCTTTTGGAACAGCATCAAACCATATGTCTTTCTAGTTAGCAGTGAAGTGTTACAATGCACGCTGTAAAAGCTACTTTATGAACCATATGCCGTGGGAGTTCCTGGGATTTAAATAAATCAGCCAATTTTTACATATCAGGGCAGAGGTGGTCAGGAAAAGAGAATAATAATGAAGTTGTTCAGATGATCCCTTTTTCTTTTCTTTGTTTCTTTTTCAAATGCAGCACATTTTAAACGAGATACACTTTCCAGAATGTGTCTTAAAAGTATGCATCACTTAAAATACTATTTCCCAGTAATTTACAAAACAAACAAACAACCAAATTAAAAAAAGAGAATAATCAAGCAAACCTTGGGGGAAGAAAGGTCAGGACTTTTTTATCTAATGCTGCATGTGTAAAATACAACATGGTATATTTACACCTAGGTGCTTGTACACATGCATGGTTATTAATATTTGTGTTTGGAATAAAATAGGTCAAGTACTAAAAGCATTCTGTGTTCATATAAATGTTTCTATTCAGCGATGCTTATGCAATCTCTGTGCAATGACACTGGTAAAGGCAGGGAGATTTCCCTGAAAGGGGAGAGGAAGTCGGACCAGGCCGGTCAAAGCGGAATTCACTGTGTGCTGAAATCAGTGGGAAAAGCAGAGATCCCAATATGCTTTTTTTTTTTAATTTTAGTCATTATCAGCTTGAAAGGTCACTGTATAACATGTGGCATCATTGGTTTAATGTTGATTAACTTTTAAAGATGTATAGACAAAATGTGTTAATTTTACAGTTGTGTGTGGAGGGAAGTGGGTTTTAACTGTCAGACATGAAAATCCAGGTTTGGATTTGAAAACCAGATTGGATCATTTTCGTCTCTTCGTTGCACTGAGGCTGCAAAAACAAATGAACCAAGACCAGGCCATGCAGTCTGAGTGTTTGAGTGGAGCCCGGTCCTTGTTCTCACAGCAGTTCTGGCTTCTCAATAGAAACAGTGGTAAAAAGATCTCATGGTGGTATCCAAGGGAATTTTGGAGTGAACGGATCTTTTACCAGTGTCCTTCAGTGGAGCTAAAATTTCACCTTACACTTCTCCAAAGTGACCATAATTCAGCTGCCCTGTAAGATCTGCTGAGTAAAAACATGCCGGTTTTACATTTTGCAAGAAAAATTTCACCCAAGTTTCATAGAAGTTTTTACTTACTTTAGGCCTTGTTTTAGGCTACCTGGCTTTTTGGTTTTGAGACAGATGTAGACCAGGAATTTCACATGGAAATAGCTTCTGTACCTATTATGTAGCCTCAGAAAAAATGTTTCTGTAATTTCTTTCTCAATTACTGAACTTTAATGTGTTCTCCCTCTATTTTCCCTGTACTCTGATTAAGACATGATCTTGCCTTCTGCCTACAGAGGTTCTTCCATGCCTTTATTAAAAACAGTAATATTAAGAACTGTTTTATCTTTTTGCTGCTCCACAGTTCTTCTGGTGAGTGCCAAATGCATACATAAGATCCAGATAGAAGTAATTACATTATGAAACTTATATATAGTTTACACTTTTTCAGGGGACTAGTACATCCAGGGCAGCATTTGTTTAACATTTCTGCAGACAATCCTGATGAATGGCTTTCAGAATGTCTGTGCAGGTAGAACATATGGGGAGATAACAGGACTTTTGTCCCATATCAGCTTTTAAACCTAGCAGAGATGTCTGAATAAACTTGAATTAAATATCTAGTTACTTGTATTCTGGGTAATTCTTAGAATAAGCCAATGAAAATTAAATGGGTTACTTGAGTATCCATGTAAAACACAGCAAGCTTTATGAGCAACAACTAGAAAAATGTACTTCCTTGGTCAGGATCTGTGTTACAGTCTGCACAATCCATTAACCTTAGGCACTGCTAACTGCAGGAGCTGTTCTGTTACCCACAAATGGCTGCAAGGGTGCGTTCTTTCAACCTGATGGCTGCCAGCTGCCATTTCTGCCACTCCTCTCTCCCCACATCTCCAGTACTGGAACATTACAACACAAGCAGGCTCAGCTTTAAAATGAGGAATTATAGAATCACAGAATGGCTTGAGTTGGGAGGGACCTTAAAGACCATCTTATTCCAAAACACTCTGCCATGGGCATGGACATTCTGCTTTCATCACTACACTGTGACTCGTCACTCCTCATAGCATTCACTATCAAACTGTGAACTCCATGTTTCCCAGTTAGTCCATCTAGAATCATCTATGATATGTCAAAACAAATCAGGGAAAAGAAATCTTATAAAGCATCTTATGTGTCTGTCTTCATGCAAACAAATAAAAATGGAAGAAACCAGAGATGTCTGGAAACTTCTGAAGTAATTTTTTTCCTCCCTCCTTTGTCAAAATATTAAATTTTGCTCTGGGGAAATAGGAAGAGAAAGGCTTTTAGAGGTCTTTTAGCTGGAATAATTTAAATTTCTGCTTTTCAAAAGGCATGATCATTTTGTCAGTGCACCTGATCTGGAGGGATGTTATTCTTCATTACTCTTATTACTTTCTATTTTTTCATAATTCTAGCCTTGCTTCTAGAACTTCACAGAGTAATGAAATAAGATCAAATTAAGTTGCAACCCAGCAACTGCACACTGCCAGAATAAGAAATGGATTCCAGGCTCTGCACTCACTAGCTCTGTGAGATTCTACATACAGTGGAATAAATTCTCTTTCCTCCCGTAACAATTCTTTGTAACAGGGCCTGGTTCTGTTTATCTCAATCCAGGTTTCAAGTCCCATATCTAGACACCGTGCTTTTCTTTTATAAAGTCAAGTATAGAAGATCTGTGTTTATTTACCGACTTCTATTGTGGTGTTTCAGTCTTAATATTCTTTGCCATGGCATCAGCAAAGAAGTCAGTGATACCAAACACAGCTATATTCTCACAGAGCTATGCTTTCCTTATTCTCACTGCTGTGAAACACAAGCAATATGGATGTCCTCAATCTTACAAGTTTTAAGCTTTTGGGCTCATTCGTCTTTGAGCCTGTACCGTTCCAGCCGGATCATTCCAGGTTTTCCCCATCTGATTCAGTGCTTTTCAAAACCCTGCTCTGAGACAGCCTGTTGTTATTAACACCTGTGTTAAGAGGAGCCTTTTGGCTCAAAGATGGCTTGGGGCTGGCTCAACATCGTACTGTCTTGAGGAAGTGGTTAAGAAAACTTGCACCAAGAAACATCCACAGATAGGAAAGCGCATAATTAAAGTAGTCCAAAGCACCATTCCTGTCTCTCAAATCCACTAAACTGTGTGAACAAAAGAAGAGGTGTGGCTGTGTTTATACCTTCCTTACCCCTTGCTTGCTTACTTGCATGGCCAGGAGGGACGATGTAATGTACAGGCTCAGTACTCTTGACCACAGATCTGTTGTCTGTTTAGTTCCAATAACCTTCCTATTTCTCTCCACTTACTTTCATAAGTTTTGGAATAGCACGGATCTAGCTGTAGGATAAGAATTTGTTTCTAGCACTGATACATCTCAGCTGATACTGCAAAGCAAGGCAGAAAAACCTGCTGGCCCTTTCTCTAAAGCCTGTGCCCAATTCTGCCTGCTATGGAGATTGGATTATGTGAGGAACTCCAACTGAACTGGATTCTTTATTGAAGCTTGCAAGACCTCTCCTCAAATTCATCTATGTAAAACAATATCCTCCTTCAGCAGTTCCCCTGGCCAGATGGAATTCAGCCTAAGGCACGATCAAACAGATTACTGCATCCCAACAAAACCGCAAACACTGAGTGCTGTGCCTCAGACCCTTAGCTGAGCTGCAGCCAGTTTTGGTGCTGACTTGCTGAAGCCAAGCAGACCTAACCCCCTGCACAACTGCCCCTGCTCTGTCCCGGTGCCAGCACACTGCCTGCCATCACTCAGCCTAGCTGTGGGAAAAGGCTGAGCGCCAGGATCCCTGCCCTCTGGCAGCCTCTGGGACCTGCTGACAAGGCAGGTGGTAAAGCAGCCCAGGGGCCCCTCCATGTTTCAGGGCTAACTGGAAGCCAGATGCTTCAAGTGGCAAAGCCACTAGAAGTCCCATTGCTGTAGGGCAATGAGAAAGGAAAAGTCACTCCAGAGGAACTGAGGTGTCCTCGCTGGTTTTCTTACTCCCCAAGCTCAAGGAGGAAAAGGCTATAGTCAGCAACCTGCAATAACACAAGGGACCAGTGAAGTAGAGCCAAGGGAGTAAAGGCCTTTCCAACTACACTGTAGGATCACTGTTCCCCACATCAGCACGACTGCTTGCTTCTGCAGTACTTGTGTTATTATGGTCTCATCAGAGGAACTTGGCCTGGCAGAGTCTGACTGGGAAGAAAACTCATACTGGTGTTAACTGTCCTTCAGTCAGGAATCTTAGCTGTTAAAAAGGTGAAGGTGAAGGTTAAAAAGGTGAAGGAAAAGCAGGGACTGCTCAGATAGCACTGACAGACTGGTATGGTCATTTGATGCAATAAGAGAAACTACATTGATTTTTTCCCCAGTTCTATTTACGTATTCAGTGTTGTAGAAATTGATCATAATAAAGCAAGTGCCGTTTTAATCTACCAGAAGAGAGCACTAAAAGTAAATTTGGCTTCGCTATACCGGTTACTATTGAGGCTACTTAGGAGTAAATTGAGAGTAAAGAAATAGAAACCCTCATCTTCAGGAGAAGTATCTCCTTATGGACAACAGCAGGCAATTTCCTGATATGCGCAATTCAATACAATGACAAATCAGAATGCAATCACATGACATGTCATTATCAAAGAGATTTCAATAAAGGTCTTGTCTGTCCTTTTCAAACCTTTAAATCATATAGTATGACAGCAAGAAACTGTAAATCCCATTTATCCTAGTCATGCTTGGAGGAGCAGTCCTGCCAGCAAAACTTCTGGGCATAGAAACAGTGCATCGTGATGAAAAAGGAATCTGGCTGGTACAGCTTGTGCCTCCCTGGAGCAAAGTAAACTACTGGGAAAAAATGGGTTCTTTCCTAACCGATATTGCAAGTCTGTTGTGTACTTTGTGCTTTATATAGTGAAATGGAATGTATTGGAATGTAATTTTCACTTACAGCAAAGCCAGTCAGGGAGCAACAAAATTTGTGTGAGCGTGCACCCTCTCTTTAAGATGCCAAAATGATGTAAAGGGACAGACTGGGGGGAGAACCACCCTGAGAAGTGTCAGCAACCTTCGTTTTCCTTTTCAAATATTGATTTATTATTGCTTGTCAAAAGACATGGCAGAAGAGGAAAGTACTTATCCTCCAGGGGGCACATGGGAGTTGGGAAGAACTCAGTTTTATGAGGATACAGAGCGGTTTCACGATGAGACACTCAGTGTTCTGGGGGAGGAGAGCTATGGCAGGGGAATGAGCACCGCACAGTAAATTTAAAGCAGTGAACTGAGGACACAGAGGATGGGAGAAATCGCTGCAGGTGAAGAAGATTACACCGTCGAGGGTCTTGACTAAGGATACAGTGTACATACAGAGTCACCAAAGAAAGAAGAACAAAAATCAGTGTCGGAAATCAAAGTGAAAAAGAAGCTCAAAGAGCTGCGAAGCCAGCCAACAGCTGGGCAGGACGGTGGAGCCAGGAGAGCCTTATGGCACTCACCCCTGCACAACAGCTACTGAGGGCTTTGGAAATGCACAAAACATCCCTGCTTTTTATTGGATTCTGTGAAGGCCCCTATTCAGAATGATTTAGATTTTGCAGTTAAACCCAGTAAGAGTGAGAAGTCAGAGTCATCATCCACCATAATTCTTAGCTCAGTGTGTTAATTATCCCCAGCATTTTATGTTAACATGTTGCTCAGAAAAAAACCAAAACAAACATACGTCTGCACAACTTTCCCTGCAGCGGGCAGTGGCAGAACTTTAATTTCAGTTGGAAACACCCTGAACTGCTCTCCAAATCACCACGGACTCGAAGCAGAGCCCAAGGCGTTCCCAGCACAAGGCTGAGGGGCACAAGGCTGCCGTCCTTTTTCAGTGACCTCAGCAGCAGGGCTTTCACTCCTCCCGCCTGAGGACTAATTCACAGGCTGAACACGTGCACCGGAAGAGAGCTTGTTCTCATATGCAATATTTCATTGTTCATAACTCGGTGACACACCTGCCCTGCCTCACTCTGCCTCCCTGTCCTTTCAGTGGTTCCATGGAACATTTTTACTTATTCTGCCTCACTTTTGTACGAAATCAAAATATAATATGCTTTGCTGCCTACAGTAAGAGCAGAAGTTTAACACTGGACTCTGCATTGATGCTGAGCTGTAACCAGCAAATTACATGGCCCTCCCTAGTTACTATTTAGTTAAGGTATATAAAAGAATGCTTGGTCCTGTCTTTTGCAGACAATAAAAAGTACTGTACTGACAGAGTAGGCAGCATAGCAGATTGGCAAATGCTGGTATAGATAAAACTGCCTAGAATTTTTGCATGTTAAATGAGTAAAACACTAAACTCTTAACTAATGAAGTTACAGCTCCCTTTGTCATATGAGAATATCTCACATTAATAACCATATTGGAGTATTCCTAGTTTTAGATATACTTTATGTGGCTTAGGAGCACAGGTTGCTTTTTAAAATGTGTTTATTTACACAGTATTTCTGTTCTTTGTTTTTCTTGTTCCTTTAGTTGCTATTAGCTTGGTTTCCTCAGAAAACAGTCTGTATTACTGTCTCTCTGCTAATCTCTCTACCCCTCAGAGCAGTTTGGTTTCATTAATGCAATATTACCAAGTGTCTGAGGTCCAGTCTGTGTCCTAGAAGTTTAATAGAAAACACTGTTACTTATTACAATTTGTTTTAATGTGCTGAACTCCACGTCCCTTTCTAAAAACTACCAGATTGTTAAAGAAAAAGCCTTGATATTTAACATTGCCCACAGAGCTAAAGTTCAGAGATTAATTATAAATTCAATGTGGTCTACTGAAAGGCAAACTGTCTACAATTTCACAGAACAACTGACTCCTTTCTCTGGAGGAGATGATAGTTGCAGGGCTCCTAATGTTTCCCAATGAGGACAAACATGTCCAGGGTGGCTGTTTCAGCAGGTAAGTGCAGAATTCCGTAAACAGCACCTATTTCACTGCACTGCTTCAACTGCCTTCCAGACATTTATGCAACTCACCTTGCCAGTATGGTATGTAAGTCACACGATAACAAAAGTTGGCTAAAACTGCACCCATGTACCTGTTCCAAAGGAGAAGCTGACTGCAAGCTATTGAGAGAATGGAGATGTGCCTTGCAGATTTTCACGCCTGTGCAGTGCATTTTGTTAGCAGCACCAGGCTGGAAACAATCAGTGGGGCCTGCTCAGGATCTGCAGATGGAGAAGCTGGTTTCACTTCAATATTTGCCCCACTGTTGTCTGAGGTTCCTGGACACAGCAGTGCAGAAGTGCCAGCCCTCAGATGCAAAAGTAATGGCCACCCAAAGTACTAGTGTGAACCCATGCTAGGATGGCTCTGTAGGGCTTCCTTCCTCTCCACAGAAAAAAGGTAAAAAGTTTCCTGCATCACTGCTTCAGAACTCTATTGCAACTGAGAGGGAAACACTTGGACCACGGCACATGAAAAACACATTGGAATGCCATGATTTTTGGATGGAAGTCATGGTAACTGTCCTGCTAGGTCAAGAGATCTTGTAGCAGTGTACAGGTGTATGTATGTATAAGAGGCAGGAGAGACGGGGGGTGAAGTATTAAATAGTGTGACAAAACTGCCACATTCTGAAAAATAGTGAAATCCCTGGTAAATTTGTGTTGTGATGTAATAATTCCGGACTATTTACACCTTACCATTTACAGGAGTTTTTAGCAGCAGCAGAAGTAGCATTGTGTAAATTTGAGCCATGTTCCAAATATGTGAGCCTGCATGAAATCTGTTTCTTATTTTCACTGTTCCTAAACTACATGTTGCCGCTATACTTACCACTTGATAGCAATAATAAGTACAAGGAACGATTTCACATTTCTGCAGTGTATTTAAACAGAAACCTGACACAGAATCTACTGAGCTAAGCAGGTCTTCGAGACACAACAAACACAGTGATGTTACAACATGGGTCACTTTACTTTCCTTGCCAAACTGCCTGCCTAAAGATGCACTATAGAAAGTGTCACCTCATTAAATACATCCTTCACCTACTCTTTACACATGCACTTACCCCAGAAACATTTTTCTTTCCTTGAACACCCAGCACTTCTATAGAACAAATGTTGCAAACACGAAAAGAGAACAGCTTGCAAGACAACTGGCATTAGATTCATGCTTGCAAGCATTTCTAAAACAGTGGTAAACTCTACACTCTGTTATTTTCACAGCCTAGAAGTTTTAAAGACCTGTGACATTCTATGGTAGAATTTTGTTTTAAAATATAATCCTGTTTTTCACTGAGAGGAAAATATCACCTGACCAGCAAATCCAAAATACAAACTTTATGTAACCTTCTTTTATTATTAACCAGCTATTAACATCTGCTACTGGTGTAGAGCATAAGAGCTTTCCTGCTCACACCTGGATTATGCACAGCTGTGTCTGTGCTAGGAGTGCATCTCCACTGTGAAACTGGAGTTAACCACAGTGGTTCTTGCTAGAGCAGAGTTGGAAAGGGAAGCACAAGGAGTCACAGTGCAAAGAAATCTTGGCAGCCTGTACCTGCAGTGCACACAAATGCAGTTAGGTGCTTTCTGTACTTTCACACCTGGAGTCATTGTCCTCCACCATGTGAATTTGCCACATCATTGGATACTGTTAACTCGGGGATGTCCAACTCATGCTTGCAAGAATGCAACATGACGTGCACTGACACGCTCCAGAATTCAATGTTACCCTTCTGGTTTTAGAAATTTTACATAAATTTAAGCAGTGCTTCAAACCAGGACACCAGTAATAATGCAGATGTGTTTACACTGGCTTGTATTCAACTTCCGATTCAACTTTAACTGCCAATGCTGTGTACCATGTCACTGTCAGCCAGGCTGGGGACTGAAGTACTCCAGAGCCTAGCCATGGTTAGAAATTATTCCAACTACCAAAATACTTAAAATCTTAGCCTTTGTCCAATAACTTGAATACACAAGAGATTTCATTCATATACCTCTGTCTCTAATGGTAAAAGAAGATTTAATTCTTTTCAATAATACAAATTCACCTGAACCAGGTGAGATTTTAAGGTGTCATTTTGCAGTTTAGACTTACCTTCCCAAAGCTGGCAGCATTAACAGGTTGTGTGTCGTTTTTCTCACAGAAGTCCAAGTAATGCATGTAGAGAGCACTTCGAGGAATGCAAACACCTTCTGCAATCTCATAATTCTCCTCCAGCCTTAAAAAGCAAATATCAAACAGAGAGAACTGCAAGTATGTTGGATGTCCTGTATGGTAAATAGTATACAAAGCTTCATCTTTTAATACAAACATTCGGTATTCCTCTTGTCTACTAAATCTTCTCTGATAACTAATAAATCTCTCTTTGTTCCTAAGTACTCCTTCTAATTAATTCCCATAATACTTACTTGCTTCATTTGGTTCATACTTGCTATCAAAACCATAGGCTGTGAGTTCTCAGCAATCTGTTATACCCTAAAAGTATCCTGCAGTAAACAAATATATGTACAACTATGAAACAATAAATGTTCACTTAGGGGAGGCATTCTCGCCTTCTCTATGGAACACATCCCCTTTGGTTCATGACACTCTTTTCACTCTTGTCCAGCTGCAAAATTGCTTACCTTGAGGTAGCAGGTATGACTAAAGCAAATAATTTGCAAATACTCCAGAGTGTCCACAAAATCTTATTGTGTTATATTTTCTTGCTATTGTTTATGGGCAAAGTGAAAAGAAAAAAGGAAATCACAATCTGAATACAGTGCTGAAAAAAACCCAGTGAAATAACATCCTCTTCTACCTTTTAGAAACTATCATTATTTGTTTATACATGCAAATATACAACTATAAAACTTTATATGTCAAATATATGCCTAGGCATATGCTTCATCTTTAAAGCTTGAAACTGGTCTCATTATAAATCTATAGATTAGAAGAAACATTCCTGGGAAGCCATTTTTATGATTCCTGACCCAAAAGTGTTCAAGCGGTATTTACATATACACTTAACATTACACCATAATTAATCTTGTCACTGATGGTGTCAGGCATATGCATCTACAGTTACATGTGTGCTGGTCTGCCTTGCTGAGTAAGGGAAGAAGTTAGGTGTGACTTCCTCTTAAATGTAATTAAAAATGAACATATATTTTCAAAAAACTTCAATCTTACAGCAAACAATCCACTGCCATTTGACAGCTGTAGAACACCTTCCAAATATCTGGTTTCTCTCCTTCATTGCCTTTTTCAGGACCTACCTACCTTCCATTTCAGCTATTGTGATCATTTGTGACTGCAAACTATTTTAATAAGATATCCGGCTAGATGAATGGAATCAGCTTGTATGGGCAACATGTATTCTTCCCTGGTTTCTACGGAAATATCATCGTGGCATCTTTCCTCAATTTCATAGTGCTCTAACAAAACCTCCTTTCAAAACCTGGAGAGTTCGTTTGTATACCATAGCTGCTAATTGGAATGTCAGCTTCCATGACCAACACAGGACAGAAAGAAAAGCAGTTAATTATTTCTCTTCATATCTGATGAATTTTTCTCTTTTTCTCCTCTCTTTCACAGACAGTCATTACACTGACACTGAACAATGCCCCATTATACCTGAACTTTTTTTTTAATGATCAAAAATCCATCTTGCTCCACTTCTGTTATTTTCCTGTCTTTTATTTAACAACTTTATCATATTTTGAATCCAGCTTCACTCTACAGTATTATAGAAAGATCATGAATGCAATCTTCTACCTAACAAAT